>JBBBDQ010029369.1:4860000-5072500 GCA_037127315.1 Ascarosepion bandense | reverse complement strand
GAACATCGGAATTTATTTTATATATATATATATATAAAATGGGATAACGATAAATAAATTCTTATATATCAAGAAGAGCTTTGGAGCAAATGTATAGCAAAGTGAAAAAAGCTTTCGCGTGACGCGTTTCGTCCCTTCATCGGGTGAGGTTCACTTACGTTTATGCGACTACACATGCGCACGAACGGGAGACGCTAGAAATTTTAAATGAAAATGCTAGTCAAAAATAATGTTAATGGTTAACATCATCGGATAAAAAAAAATAAGATCAAAATAAATACTGGTCGAAAACTAACAATAATGGTCGACAAAGCTTCACTTAACTAAAACGAAGATGAAAACAAATATTAAGAAAAAATTAACAAGAATGGCTGACACAGAAGGGTATGGGTATGAAAAAAGAAACCATAAATAAAAAAATCATAATAATTGTTGATTATACTTCGTATGAGAAATTCAGAAGCAAGTAAACACAAGTAAAACAACGTGTCACTTAATAAAAAAAAATAAAGCAAAAAAATCGTGCTATCAACAAGAGCGTTAGATAATGACATTTTACTTGACATTCCATTTAAAATGCCAAACACCCTCTTCTTAAGAGTTCTTTTTTTTCTTTTTTTTTTTCTTTTTTTTTTTTTTCACAGCAGAAAGATTTTCGGGAGAGTGAAGGAACACAGTATACACTTTTTTCTTTGCTTACAAAATATAAATCTATGGTATTAATTCTAAACTACATATTTTAGCGACGTCCATGTTACTTTGTTTCGATAAAATTGATGGGTCTCTACGACTTTATTAACTACACGTTGCGATCAGTCAAAATCGTTAACTGATCTTTTTTCCAAAACCGAGCAATTTCAGTTCAGTAAAAACGGTAGCTAACCATGAAAATCTAAAATCATTTTTTGAAATCAGCACCATCAAATTATCTAAAAAAACGTGTTTTGTTTCTTGACACCAACATCGTGTGGATCAGTGCAATAAAACCTTTCTAGAACTCAATATTTAATAGCTTCATTAACTACACATCTCGACGCTTTTTTTTTTTTTTTTTGAAAGCAGGAAGCTGAATGCCTAGGGACTTTCTGTTGATAACATTTGCACTCGGCTACTATAGCAGGTAGGAAAGCTTTCCAACATTTATATGTTTAGTTGATTTTACGACATCTAAACTCTTATTAAGGTGGAACATTGTACAGGGTACCCAGTGAGGACCGCATTCACTACTCATGTTCAACCAGACTAGCTTTGTTAACCATTATCACACACCGAAGCACCTGCTCGGCGTTTAAATATATTTCAGGCATGGCGTCAACAAATAAAAAGTTGGGTGGGGGTTAAATCAAATGTGGAAAGGCTGCTAAGTAAATGTTAAGTTTGAAAGATTACAGATTGTGTACATGTGAGAATTTAATACAGTATCGTTTATATGCCAAACAATGTTAGTAAAAATAATGACAAAGTGGGAAAATTTTCGCCAAACGCGTTTTGTCTCTTAGGATTTGATCGGACGAAACTGATATTTACGTTGATTTAACTGCACATGCAAATGAAGGAGAGATGATGCTGAAATTTTAAACTTTTAAATTTAATTTTAATTTCTAAGCAATTTATTAAGACGAGAGTGTATAGGAAAGATTCTTTAATCGCTAAATCATCCACATTAAATTTGCGCCAATCCTACATTTTACCTTTCTTGGCTAATCAATTTTATCACAATGCGAGAAACTTAATAACAAAACTAATAAAAAGAAACAAAAAGAAAACTAAACTACATGAAATCGGCTGGACTATAATATCCAAACATGTTAAAAAAAATGAATCTACAGTTTAAAACTTCAGCATCTCATTACATCTCGAGCGCATGTGAAGTTACATTAACGTAAACACTACTTTCGTCGGAAGAAGACCTAAAGAATTAAACGCGTTATATTTCATAAATTTCCTATTAGTTTTCCTAACACACACACACACACACACACATACACACACACACACACACACACACACACACACACACACACACACACATCAAAAGAGATTCTATTAATATTAATTATTAAAAATTAAATATTAAAACTGGTTCAGCCAGAGGGCTCAATGTAACACATCACTGAATAAATCTCGGGCCTAACTAATAAAACAACAACTTTTAGGCAAAATTTGACTTTATTCCTCAACATCGTTTCCTTCAAGAGTGATACACTGATTCCAACGCTTCTCTAACATTTCCATGCCTTTATGTAGAACGATTTGTATTTGGCCTCAAAATACGCCTCAGTTTCCGATATCACTTCTTCATTTTCCCGAAGCATTCTTTTGGAGCCTGCAAACAGCCAGTAGTCGTAGGGGCTAGATCTGGAGAATAAGATGGATGCGGAATTCATGTAGTTTTGCTATAGCTGCGATCAACTTGTGACACGGTGCGTTGTCTTGGTGAAAAATCACTTTTTTCTTCTATACTTGTGGTTGTTTTTTGGCGATTTCTTTCTTCAGACACACTAATAATGCTATATAATATTAACTATTAATGGTTCTTTCTTTCTCAAGGTAATCGATAAACAAAATACCTTGCGCATCCCAAAATACAGAGGCCAAAACCTTGCCGGCTGATGTTTGCGTCTTTGATGGCTTTTGACGGCTTTCACCTGCTGCTGTCTACTCAGCTGACTGCCGATTTGACTCCGGGGTGGATCTATATTTCATCAATTGTCACATATTTACCTAAAAACTATTTCTTGTTGCATTGAAACAGTTGCAAACAAACGCTTTGAATCGTCGACTCGTTACTGTTTTTGATCGACTGTGAACAAAAGCGACGCCCACTTTGAACACAGCTTTCTCATTCACAAATACTCACACAAAATGGTGAATACACTGCCTTTTGATATGTTAAACTCCTATGCTATCTCATGCAACTTCAATTTATGATCGCCCAAAAAGAGTTTGTGTATTTTCTTTGGTGGTTTCCGAGACAACTGCAGATTTTGGCGACCTGGGCGTTCAGCATCATTTGCGTCTGTACGACCGCGTTTAAAGTCAGCATACCACCTCTTAACAGGGAAGGGTCCGAATAACACTTATCAAGTCATTGCTTTGCTTGAACAGTATTTTTCTCATCAGAAAGGAATGCTTTATCAACACATGAAATTCAGATTTTTCCATTGTTTTGAAAATTTGCAACAGTAGCTTCACTTAAATAACTGTAATTTGTAAACTAATAATCTGATTGAGCCCAAATTTTGTCATGTGCCATTTGAAGATTAGTACTTCATAAAAATCATATGCACTTATTATTAGTAGTGCCATCTACATATTGAGTGATGTGATAAATAATATATATATATATATATATATATATATATATATATATATATATATTAGATATAAAAAAAATCGAAACCCCAGAGATCGTATGCCCATTTTGGAAAATGGAATTCGATTCACCGGCCTTTCTTAAAATCGCCGATGAAGCGAATTACATTCGCCGAAATGGCCATACGATCTCGGGAGTTCTTAATATTTTTACATGTTATATATATATTGTGTATTCGGGTAACAGTCTCTCTTTTATGCAGGTTTCATTAAAAATAATAGACAAGGTATTATCTTTAAGTTTTTATCTAATTTTTCTTTTGTTCTTATGATTTTTTTTCTTCTCAGAATTCAAGTTATATGAATTGTTTAAATGTTTTGTATTGTCGAACGCTTTCGGTTATACTTTTACCCATTATCTAGAATTAATTTTGTTTTACTTGTAAGTAAATATCTCTCCACATACTCTCTTTTCTTTATTATCTTTAAATTACCATTACTTCTTGGGAAAAATAGTGGAGTAGTTTTCTGTTGTTGTTTTTTTACGGTTTGGAATTTTGAATTTTCCTTCTCCTAAATTAGTTGCTACCTAATATTAATGAATCCAGTATGTCCTGCCATTTGATACATATTTATAAGGAGAAGAAATATATTCATACTCTTAAGAAGTGGGCACAATGAAAGTATTGGTTCTCATTTGATCACCAAAGTTAAGCAGTGTCGAGCCTGGTCAGTATTTAGATGGGGGAGCCTTGTGAACTCCGGTTACTGCATGCGACCTGCTATAATCCGAATTATATTTCGAATTTAAATAACGCAGAAAAAGTTGATAAACTGGAAAAAAAAAAAGAAAAAAAAAAGAAGCCATCGACCAACTTGTGAATGCAACAGACTATCCCAGAATTTTAATTCAACACACCGGTTTCATTCCCCGCTCGAATATATCCATAGTTTGATGTATTTAAATCATACATTTGCAAAATAGTGCCACATGTGACTGTGAAAACAAAAACAGTATTTAATTATCGTGTTATAATATGTACATTTAATTTTGAAACTTAAAAGTCGTGGGGAGAAAAGAGTGTCAGTCAGTTAAGTGCCGTACGTGATAGACGCTTGGGCAATCATGTCTATTTCGATTCATGACTGGCTAGGCAGAAGATTTTCCCGCAGTAGGTTGCCATTTCTTGTGAGAAATATATTCACATAGCTTAGCGCTTAAGCAGTGAAAGGAAATTATCAAACATAACAAGACATACCTGGTATAGAAAAAACAATTTATTTGTCTTGCAAAAATATGCTGAATTTTGCTGCTACAGTGTAGCTTGGTATAGTCTCTTTTCTCTGCTTAGCTTGGTATAGTATCCTCCGTCTAGGAGTGGGATGAAAAAGACACAAGGAACTGCGATCCGCGACGTACAGGAACTTTCTTCTGGGTCAGCTTCTTTCACAGTTTCTTATCTTGGTATAAGATGATAGTGCTTAGAGAATTTTTCTCTAGGAAGGCAAGGCTTTGCCCATAGGGTATCCTTTTTAAGGTAAGAAGGGTAACAAGAGATTTTCTCTGTTACAAAGTTGTGGCATTAGCCTAAAAAGATTACAAAGAATTGGTAAGATGGTCTCGATATAGCGAGACAAGTGGGCGCCAATTTAGGCCCTGCTGCAACAAAAATCCGGAGCGGCACAATACGTCCGATACTGTTCGTGCTAGCTGAAAAAAGGAGAGGACAAAACCATCAGAAAAAAAACATAAAACCTCTGGTAAAGCCCGCCTAAAGTTCAAAACGAGGTTCGGGTTAAATCAGCCAATCAGGAGACCCGTTACATCTGTAAATTTCCGACATTCTGTCTGTGGCAGACTAGTTGTAGAACCTAGTCTGTCCTGTTATTTAACCCATAGCTTGATGAAGATCAGTTAGATTCATACATTTCCCAATGTAAGTGAATGTTACAAACTCGAATGGAATTCGAACTGGGCTCTCTGATTTCCCATTTTGATCTGAGAGCCATTACACTACAACACGAGTGTGTACTATACGCAGATAAGTACGGTTGATGGAACAGTAGACAAGTAAGTTTTATGAATGTAGATCATTCATAGAGGGGCCGGTGACATTTAAGGCCTACTCGTACCATCACAAGCTATTTGGTGTTTTCATTTTTTTGTGGGGGGAGGGGATTCTTTAGTTACTGCATTGTTACAAATTTTCTGCTTATCGACCCTTCTGAATGTCAACCCATTTTATCTTGATAGCTGAAAAAGAATTATCACTCGAGGACAAAAGAAGCAGAGTAGAGTCAGAAGGTTTTGCTTGCACCCCGTTTGCTTGTGGGTATTTAGAATGCTTATCGCAATTTGTGCGTTGTGGATATCAGCTCGGTGCGAGAAATCGGAGAGCCGATTTCGAATTCTAGTTGAATTCATTGCATTCACTTAGTGCAAATACACCTTGGAAATGCATTAATCAGTCTCTTCTTCCTTCAGCTATTGGTTAAACAGCAGTACAGCTTGAGTTCTATAGCTTTAGTTGGCAACCAGTCTACCGCAGAAAGTAATGACTGCCCAGTCAGTCATGTCTCCTCTATGGCACTTAACTGACTGATCGTAATTTTCCACAAGTTCTCAAGTATGAAACAATATGTGAGGATCGAACTCACGAAATTTATACAGGGCTACATTGCTCTATGCTGAAATGCGTCCTTTTTATTTGCTAAAAAGCCAGCATTTGTGTACTACATTATCATCTTCAGTTAAAAGAAATTTCATAAATTTAGAATTATTACTTTCAGGTTAAAAAAAAAAGTGTCCTATTCTTCATTCGGAATGATGTATAGTTGGCCACTCGTATCCAAGGATGTCTGTCTAACAGGGCGGCTAGATAATCCTCCTAGCTGACGACTGCTCAAGCACACTTGTCTTTGTTCAACACCCACAGAGCCTACTTGTTTATGCTTCAGCTATGCTGAGCAGACTTTAGTTAATGTTTCTGGGAGAGAGCACGTTTTCTAGCGTCAACAACGGTCTGAACGAGGCCAAGGTGCTCATACGCTCGTTCACGATGACTTGTGACTTCGTGCTAGCAGAAACATTGACGTTCCCCAAAGAGTCCCATCTACCTACCCAATTTCACTCAAAACGCTCAGGTCAACCCGTGGTTGGGTTTTCAGCCACTTTCAGAAAGGTACCGTATGCTGGGATCGCTTCCTCTAGACCAATAACATCAAGAAGTAGCCTTTCTGACAAACCGACCATGGTATTCATGGTCAGAAAGCAAACGTTCTAACCACTCGGCCATAATGAATAATTCGGAATGATGACCCACATATATATAAAATGCAAGGGATAAAGTGTCGTCTAAATTACAAAATAAAAATAATAATATCTCATTTTAACAGATATATTTATCAAAATTAGACAAAAATACAAAAATTTCTTCAAATACTAAAGAGTAAATTTGTTCAATAAAATCTCCATTGACTTCAATCTAATCCTTTAGACGACTTAAAAATCTCCTGCATCTCTTCTGGACGGTCTCCTTGTTTAAGTTAGTGAATGTTGCCCTAATACTTGCCTTCAGTTCATCCTTTACAAGGAGTTTTGTTGGTCTCTCGCTCAACTACGCCCCACGCATAATAATCAAATGAGTTAGGTAAGACGTGATGTATTCGCAGAAATTGTCTGATAGCCATGGCTGGGTTATTTTGCTTGTGTGGCATGGTGCAGAGTCCTGTTGCCAGATAGAGTGTCTTCCAACAAGCACCCTCTTGTCCTAGAGCAGTACTACCTTCTGAAAGCACTAGATGTAGGCTTTCATGTTGAGCCTGAGGCCCTGTTGGAAGATGAATGGAAGTATAATCACTAAACACCTTTGTATTCATCATTAGATTTATCAAACTTTTTCCGAAATCTCTACTCTGTCTCCAGATTGACACCCATACATACTGAAATGTTCGTACTGGAGCTTGTGGTGCAAATACAGTACGGTATGCCGTTCCAATTTTTCTGACGAGGTGAATTGCGTCATGGTGCTCTTTTTTCTCTCAGACTGTGCCCAACTGACCCTACCCTAACAACAAACAATGCGCATGAGAGAAATTAAAAATAAAAATGGCAACAATTTACCCATTGCGCCCTGTATAACTAATTCATCGTTACGTGCCGTGTCCCCTCAAGACGTAGGCGATCATGGGTTTCCGCAACTTGCTGTCTTTTACAGCTCTTATTAAATGTTGTCTTTCTGTTATTTCTCCTAAATCCTACTCTGCCATCCTTTGATTCAAGCTCACTAAGTATGTTATGCATTCTTTTCTTCTATCCCTCTTGACTTCAATCTGTCCTGTGACTATCAAATTTTCCAAGCCTTCTTTCCTCGTTATATGCCTTGAAACTTAAACTGTCTCTTTCTGATGTTTTGTATAAATTTCCTTTTTTCCCATTTTTTCTAAAACTTTGTCGTTGCTAACATATTCGGTTCATAGTATCGGCAGCATCCTCCTCAATGACATTTCTGTTGCTTCAAATCTTTTTTGAAGTATCTATTTTATTTTTAATTTTAAACTAATAGATTAAATTTAATATTTCCAATAAGCAAAGTACATTGCTGTATTTCAAACTTAGTTTAAACTGATTGAAATTATTTTTTAATCGCTAAAATTGGGCATATTGGCAAACAACATAATTTACTTTATTAGAAAGTCTTTCAAAAATATAAATTTCTGAAACTTTATTTTAGGAAGATTAACTGATTTAAAGTTTAATTAATCTGAATTTTTAAAAATATATATTATTTACATTTAGTTTAAAATATCATAGAAAATCATTTTTAACACGGAATGGGTGTTTTTATGAGGCGTTAACACATTTTTCAATATCCTTTCCCCGACACCCTAGTTCTTCTCCCTTTCCACTTTACTATCATGCAGCTCTCTTCACATCAGTGTTCCCATCTTTTTCTTACCCATTCTCTGACACATCCTGTGATCTGCTCCTCTTTCTCTTCACTATCGTCTAGTGGCAGTATGCCTATTAATTAAAGAAGAAAAAAAACCTAATGATTGTGAGATTTAGGGAAATAAAGGGGAATAATTTTTTAACTACCCAATAATCTTTAAAATTCTAAATATTTTAAACAATCTAATATTTTATTGAATTTATGAACTTACGACAGAGCTTGTTGAAGAAATGTTAGAAAATGACTAATAAATTTTCAAATTACTATAGTTACAACTCTTTTTTTTTATTTGATAATGTCGCCTTTGAAGAGATATATTTACAAAAATCGGCACGTTTATACACATAAAAAGAATTCAATTCTTTTAAAATACTGAGGAACGCTGAATTGAAGTAAGCTTTCCTATTTATGATAAGTAACCATTATCATTAGTTTTACGCCAAACAATGAAGAGAAATTCATAAGAAATTTAAAAAAAAAAGGTGAAGAAAAAACAACTAAATATTGCTTAATGTATGTAAGCGTATCATAATTCTAGTTTGTCGGATGTAGGATTCGGATGATAATATAACAATGACAGCCGTTTAATACTCTTTTTCTTTGATTCGAAGAAAGTTTTTCTTTGCTTTTCAGTTGTTATTCTGTTGTTCATTAAGTTATGAATATCTTATTCAATTTTTTTATTCTTTTTACTAGATTGCATTATGCTTTGGTCTGGGAATAATGGCAATGGTTCAAATGGTTGGGCACATCTCAGGTGGACACATCAATCCGGCAGTCAGCATCGCTATGGCTATTGTATTCAACATCTCACCTCTCCGAGCCTTTTTCTACATTGTTGCACAATGTCTTGGAGCAATTGCTGGCGCTTTCTTCCTGAAAGGGTAAGAATTAACATTTAATTCTTTTCTTAATAACATATTACAAGAAACTGACACTATCCGCTCATTCAACGATTTGTAGGCATTTCTAAGCAAAATTTTGAGCTAATAGGGAAATGTAAGAAACATATAATCACGTGGTGAATGCACCTAATACAATGCTAAGGAAATCCTCAAGGAAGATATTACTGGTTGGGTTGTGTGATCTAGATGTAGAAGAAGATGAAAGAAAGTAAAAATTCTGGGGATAAGAAAGATAGGTAACGATTGACTCTTGACTTTTTTTTTTAATAGTATCACCCCAAGCAAGGCGGTAACGCCACTGATGTGCAGGGGGCTACGTTATAGAGAAAAGATTGGAAAAGAGAAAGCCGGAAACCACATTCTAAACATGGAACAAGGGACAAGCCTCTTATATAGACGTGGGTAGAGTGTGAACCGGGCGATAGATAGATCTACCTACTCCAATTGAAAAAAAAAATGAGTAGATTGGAAAAGAGAAAACCGGAAAGATCATCTTAAACAGGAAACAGGGGATGAGCCTCTTCACCTATTCAATAGACGTGGGTGGAGTGTCAACCGGGCGATAGTTTAGTCTATCTACTCCTATTGAAAAAAAAAAAGTGAGAAGATTGGAAAAGAGAAAACCGGAAACCGCATCCTAAACAGGGAACAAGGGATGAGCCGCCTCTTCGCCTGTTCAATAGGCGTGGGTGGAGTGTGAACCGGGCGATAGTTTAGTCTATCTACTCCAACTGAAAAAAAAAAGTGAGATTGGAAAAGAGAAAACCGGAAACCGCATCCTAAACAGGAAACAAAGGATGAGCCTCTTCACCTGTTCAATAGACGTGGGTGGAGTGTCAACCGGGCGATAGTTTAGTCAATCTACTCCAATGATTAGTCTATCTACTCCAATAACTTGAAAAAGTTAAAATTGTATGAATCAGGGATGCATCCAAGCGGAAGTCTGCTCCACAAAGTGTCACGGGGAAAATGTGTGTGATTCGACTAGCGTTGGATATAGTAAGTCGGGTGGTAGCTATAAACGTTTGAACTGGTGGAAGTAAAGATTGGAACTCATCTGAATATTTGCAATAGAAATAGCGATTGTGCAGCGACAGGTTTGCGACGCTCACAAGACCAAATAAATGAGTGTAAAATCTGTCATGCTTAATAAGTGAGGTCTGAGCAGCTTCAGCTCAAAGATAGCAACAATACTTTATTTTCGGCTTAACATGACTCTTGTAAAAATAAAGTGTTTTCCGCGGCAAACGGGTATTCCCAGGGTTGATAGAATTAATTACTTGGAGCCTTTTTGAGGGTGCAGCGTTCATCGGGACTGATGAAAGCTCTGATGGGGGGTTACGAAATGACATTAGCTATTTTTTATTTTTAAATATTGAAAGTTACGAACAGTTTTTCCTGATTGAGCGGTTGATTAGAGGAGAGATCAACTGTAAGAATCCAGACGTATTGATATTTGTAGATACTTCCATACATTTTGGCATAATCTGCATAAATGTTGAATAAATATCTAAGAATGTTCCTAGGCAGATTTTTAATAAAAGCAGAAAGATCGTAGGACCCAGAAAGGCACCTGACGGGTCGCCTACATTGCGACGTAATTGGATTCAAAAGCATGTTACACATTTGATACCCTACTTGTGCCTTCGATGGTTTTTTTAAGGTCAACTTGAGACCCATACAACAGTCCACTAAGAGGTCAAGGAACAGCACCCCATGTGAAAGCTGCAGGAATGTTAGAGTGATGTTCTGCCTCGTTGATGTCCAATGCTTAAACACGCAAACGTATATGCCTTTCATGCATATACTTCTCAAAGGACTATATTTTGCTGATATCTCTGACGAATTATTTAATTAGATAAGTTTTAATTGATTTTATACATAATATATAATAAGGACATTATAGTCTGAAAAAAACAAGCTGTCCCTGAATAATGAATTTTTAGAAGAATTGTTTCCATTTTTTAAATTATAATTTCAAAAATCTTTTTTAAATTCTTCAAATATTTGCCCGCGTTATATTATTACGCTATTAATTGAAAACTACGTATATTTACTAAGCGAAAATTGAAAAGCTCAATGTAAATCATCACGCAGCAATGTTTTAAAATATTTTTTATTTATTTATGCGTATAAAAAGTTGACCATTTTGAAAGTATTGGTGACTATACACGATATTATCAGAAAATGGGATCGAAGACTATAGTGAATTTAAAGTCAACCTTTCTAAAATTAGATTACGAAAATATTTCCAATATTTTTATAGTTGCTGAGTACTAAAAGGTTGTGTAAAAAGCTTTCATTCATAAATAACAAAAAAATTCTCTGTACGATAACAATAAACGTGTAAATATCTTCAGTATATATCAAGTGCTTGACAGGCATTGAAAGATGTGAAATCACTTGCCACTGTTTGTTTTAACATCTATTTTTCTGCTTTTTAAAGTTAAAGTAAATAATATTTGTTTCAAATCAGAATAATTATGCCTTAAATCAACTAATATTTCTCAAATAAAGCTTCAGAAAAGTTTTATTTTTGGAAGATTTTTTAATAAAAAATTACATTGCGACGAAAGACGAATAAAAAGGCTCTAATTAGTTATATTGGAAAATAATTTTTAAAAAATCGATTTCAATCAATAAAATTTAAGTTTTAAAAATACACAACAGAGTAATTTGCTTACTGGAAATAGTAAATTTAATCTTTTAGCCTTCAATTAAAGTTAAAATGAAAGCTTCAAGAAAGCCCTTTCATTTATAAAAATTAATTTTAAGACTTAGGTATTGCGAAAAAGTGGAGGTAGTGATATATATATATATATATATATATATATATATATATATATATATATATTAATCATATCACCCCAAGCAAGGCGGAAATACCACTGATGCGCAGGGGGCTACGTAAGAGTAAGAAGATTGGAAAAGAGAAAACCGGAAACTACATCCTAACCAGGGAAGAAGGGATGAGCCTCTTCACCTGTTCAATAGACGTGGGTGGAGTATGAACCGGGCGATAGTTTAGTCTATCTACTCAAACCATTTCACTCTAAGCGAGTGCCACTACGAGTAGGCAGGGGTTATAATGAGAGAAAAGACTGGGTACAGTGGGTACTGAAGAAAGGATAAAAGATGATCGGGATTCACGAAGATAGACGATGACAACTGACGTCGCATTTAAATCTTTGGAGGTTGTAGCTATCAGGGAAGTAAGTAAATTTAAGGGAGTTCCACGTGCGGAAAGTGTGAGAAAATAAACTGTTCCATTGCGGTTATATTTAACTATTTCAACGGTAAAAGGGTCAGACCTAGATGCCAATCTAGTAGTGTCCTTAAATTTGCGTGGACGGGGCACCAAGGGAAAAAGCTCATCAGAGCAACTGCCATGGAAATATTTGTAGAATATATTGTGGGAAGCCATGTCATGTCGGTGAGAAAGTGACTGAAGTCAAAATGTCAAGTTAGGATGTATGTATGTATGTATGTATGTATGTATGTATGTATGTATAAATGAACTCTCCAGTCGTCTTTGATGGAAGAGGATCCAGCGTCTCAATTCTTAGAACCAAACGGCTAAAATACTCGTAAATATGGTTTTGTTATAGTGGTGAAGTTTTGTCTCGAACAAACGATATTTTCCGAAGAAACCAAATTCAAGGAACTAGTGCAAATGGTATGCCAAGATCTCTCCAAAGGACACTCTCCAGATTTGCAATTTAGAGTTTTCCTTCTTCTAGACGGGTTAGCAACTAAGGATAAACATAACAATCAGTCGTACTATTTAACTAATCCATAACTGGCGGGGGGGGGGGGGGGAGAGAAGAAACGGATTCCCACCTACCCCAAGGATATATGCGCATGAGTAAATGTTACGAACTCAACTGGAATTTGAACTCTGTTCTTTGATTTCTTATTCCGAAAAATATATTATATTTTTCCGAGAAATATTATTATATTACACACACACACACACACACACACACACACACACACACACACATGTCCTTTAGCCTTTGATTAAATATATATATACCCTTTAGCCTTTAATTAAATACATATATATAGTCTGACAATTTGGTTTAGCATGTAAAAGACTGTCTTTGTCTTAAATGTCTACTTTTATATTTACATACAATCTATCCCTGATATTGAGCACTTTAACCCATGAATATAGCATACATTAAGACTATATATATATATATACCTTTCCTCAATCTTGCTTAATATGTAGGTTAGCTGGTGATTTGGCCAAACACTCCAAAATGCACAAAGATGTATTTCGATCGGTGACCTCAAAAGTTATGCAGACATATCTGAAAACGATCATATATGACTGAGGTTGGATGAAGATTCATATACGTACACATATATGTGCAATAATTTCTGACAAGAAGGCGTAATCAAATTACACAAGTAAGTGAATGAGATTTTTTTTTTTATAAAGAAAGCCAGGGAAGAAGTTACAATCTATGGATGGAGAAGAAACTTGAAAATCATCGAATTCAGTTAACTAACAGACAAAAGAAATTACATTATTTCGGACTGTTGATACACTGACGCATCCTTTTGCAAAAATTATCGTAGAACTCGGGAGTGTCCAAGTGAAACAAATGAAACAAACGCCTATTTTGTAACTCAGGCTGCGCGAAACACTGTTTATAATCAACATTTTTTTTATATTTTATGTAAGCACACCCACACACCCACATACACACACGCGCACACATACGCGCACGCACACGCACACACACACACACACACACACACACACACACACACATATATATATATATATATATATATATATATATATATATATATATACTAGCAGTATAGCCCGGCGTTGCTCGGGTGTAATGAAAGCTTTAAAACTAATCCATGGTCCTGGAGCTCAGACTCTTTGGACGTTGGCACGAGAGACTAACAGGCAATAGTTGTTTCCAGTGAAAGCGAAACCGTAGACTGAAAGAAAAATGAATGGATGTAAGCCAAATTTTGATTTCCTGGTATCGATATCAAATAAGTTTTTTTCGTCGTAAACTGAAATTTGAAGACTAAATAAGTCCTCTGAGTAAATGGTATCATGGCTGAGACTAAGAACTACAATTATACCTACTTAGAGCCAAACCCGAAGCAAAACCTAAAATAAAAGGGCTGAAAAAAATACCGACATACAGGCAAATAAACAGACACACACACAAACATCTTGCCTTTTATATATATACATTATCGATTTTCTGCACTATTGTAAGAACTGCAATCTTGAAACTTCTGAATATCGTTTCTTATGCCTTTGTCTATGCAAATTTGATTAAAATCGAAACACTCCTTCTATAACCCGATTTTTTCGATTATCGATTTTCGATATTTATCGGGGGTACCTGACACAAAACCTAGCTAACACACTTGCAGACGCGTATAGTACAACTGTGTAAATTTTCAAGAAAATCGGTTCAGCCGTTTCGGAGTCTATAGGTAACGGACACACACACACACATACACACACACATACACACACACAGACAATGTTCCATTTATAAATAAGTTTAGATATATACAGAGAGAGAGAGAGGGGGGGGGGCGAGAGAGAGATGAGTTCAAATCTCAGTTAATGCCGTTCGTGTTTTTATCGGCATTGATACCTTTGATAAAAGCTTGATTCTATTTCTTCCTCTATTCTATACCATTACCAGGCACCTTATAAATCTAGTCATACGGTCACATGACGTTGAACACCGGTTTTGGTACGATCACCGAAGTTAAACAACGTCGAGCCTGGTCAATACCTAGATAGGTGACAGTTTGGTAATGTTGGGTGCTGTAAGCTTTGGCGTGCAGGTGGTGTCAGCCAATATTGAATGGCTTCAATTTTTTCAGCTCACCAGTCCATTTGAATTCGGAAACGTCCTTCTCCGGTATTCATTGCTAATCAAGGATAAAAAATCATGCCTATCCAGCTATTTAACCCATATCTGGAGGGAAAAAATAAATCCAGGGTACTTGTGCGAAAGTAAACATCAAGAATTCGGTCGAAATTCGAACTCGGATCGCTGATTAATCATTCCGATTAGGTAACTTTTATACTAATCGCACATAAACATACGGTACTTAGATGAGGGTTTGTTAAAGATACCTAGCAGTTAAGCGCAGACCCTGCTTTCGTTTCATGTGAAGAGCGTAGTTTTCTATTCAAGCTCAGATCTGGTACCTGTGCACATAGCACTGCACAACCAGGCCCCTAAAAAGAAAATCATCTTCTTGCGCGTCTCTATTAAAGAGTATTTTAAAATGAATGTGTGTGTATCACAAAATCATTTGCAAATATACGGAGTTCATGCTCTTGTGAATTGTAGGGAATAAGAAACCAGGATTTGTTTAGGATATCGAGACTTCAAGCTTGCCTTACAAAATAGCATATGATTGAATAATGCGTTAACATGTGTAGAAAGAACTGAGAAGAAAAACATTTCTGTAAAAGTTCTGACTTTTTATTTTGTTTGTTTTCAAAGATACACTGTGTGCGTGACGGTACTTCGTTACTCAATACAACATAGATAGATAGATAGATAGATAGATAGATAGATAGATAGATAGATAGATAGATAGATAGATAGATAGATAGTAGGCATAGAAATCAACGCATGGCTGTCAGCTTTACGCCTCAAGCGATCTTCACACCATGTATCACTTCACTTGAAAATTACGTATCTGGGTGTTAGTCAATTCTAAACACTTCAATTGCCCCAGTATATGGATCAGTTCCAAAAATTTTAGTACATGAATTATGTCACTGGTTTTCATTTTTTCAAATGCTCAAAATTGCCACTGTTACTTAATGAAAGAGAAGACCAAAGCAATCGACTGCTTATTGTCCCCACTGACACAATTATTTTTTGACAACTAAGGGGCAACTGTTG
The DNA here is from genome assembly GCA_037127315.1 of Ascarosepion bandense. NCBI lineage: Eukaryota > Metazoa > Mollusca > Cephalopoda > Sepiida > Sepiidae > Ascarosepion > Ascarosepion bandense. Next base: position 5,056,408 of record JBBBDQ010029369.1, on the reverse strand, counting down.
ATTGAATTATTAGTACAACCAAATCCTACTTTTTTTTTATTGTAGTTAGAATTCCTGTTCAACGAACTGAGGCATAATTAAATGGACCACAAGTTGTTTGATCACCTTCATTTATCCTCTTATTAATGTTAAAAATAGACAGTCAAGAGTGTAGCATTATTAATGCTATTTTTTTGTGACCCTATGGAGCGCAAATTCATTTAGGGCTATATACTTAAGAAATTTGTATAAATGCTGCATATTTAAGGAATTTATTTCAGGAATATATATATATATATATATAATTTATTTGTTTTAAAAGATACTCATATTTGAGCAGATACTCGGTTTTTAATTAAACAGTATATATATATATATATTAGAACATGTACAATTTTTTTCTATATATCCACTACAAATTGTATATTTTGTTTCGACATTGAAATTACAAAGTCTCATGTTCTGAAATATAATTTATAATAAATATTCACAGCTCTATATTATATATCGAGCACTGTTTTAAATTAATGTTTTGGACGTTGTAAAATTTTTCTTCGTTCCTTATTCACTCGGAGATATATATATATATATATATACCACAGGTTATAAATTTTGTTTGGAGAATGTGTTATGCGGCAGGATTTGAACCTGTGTTCCCTAGCAACACAGGGGAAGTCTTCAATTGATTTGACGCGTCTTAGACCGCTTAACCACGAATGATTTCACAGTCCGAACGAAGTCGAATCAAACCTTATAAATGCAAATTTACGATTCCTCGTAATATTCAACTCCACTCTGAAAGTGTATCTCAATGTAAACAAATGTAAACAATGTTACGGAAAATTCATGAAATTTACGAAATGAATTAACAACCGACATATTTTAATTAATTGTTTGAATATATATATATATATATATATATATATATATATATATATATATATATATATATATAGGGAGAGAGAGAGAGAGAGAGAGAGTCAATGAATATAGTTTCCACAAAAGTTTTCTACAATCCGTCTACAGCTTTAATTGTGGCAAAAAACTCACCCAAAACTATAAGATTTCTTCAGTAATTTAACACAAATCCTTTAGTAAAGTCTCACTTTATTTTCATTTCTCTTCTTTTTCAAAAGAAGAGAAATGAAAATTTTGTGTTCGAAAATTCTAAGATCGGCCTATTATATCTACATATTAGACGAAGCATATATATATATATATATATATATATATATACTGTAATGGTTGTTACAATGTTTTTAAATTCATAGTATCACTACACAAAAATTTTTCATATTTCGAAGCCAGCCCATTATGTTTTTGGCTTCTTCCTCAGGTGATTTTTTAGAAATGAGAATTATCTAGTTGAAAACAGTTTATTTGTGTTGGATTTGTTATTTTTGGGTGTTAGAGGGGTTGGTCTGTATTTTTAGTTCTGTTGACCTTTTTAAGGTCTTAGGGTTTAGTGTTTGTTTTTGGCAGAGTTCAGGATAGGTAAATCTATTAATCTTGAGAGGGCTGATGCTGCTGGCGCCTTGTGTGTTGTTATTTGGTTTAGGGGTTGGTAGGTGTTGTTTTGTTTTGGGGTTGGTTTCTCCTTTATGTAATGTATGTTATTTTGTATTGGGGTGCACACACAAAGAGGATGTTACAAAATAACATACATTAAGAAGAAGCCAAAAACATAATGGGCTGGCTTCGAAACATGAAATATTTTTGTGTAGTGATACTATGAATTTAAAAACATTGTAACAACCATTGCAGTATAACACTCTACACTTGTATCGAGCACTCTTTATAAAAGTAAATGCATGAACTAAAGGTTAATAAATCTACGAGTTCAACAACTTAGTTACAATATATATATATATATATATATATATATATATATATATATATATATATATAGTCATCTGCAGACAGTTCTCTTTCGCTGTATCACAGTTCATCAGTACAGTTAGACATCCGATTGTTTCTAGCCAGGATTAAAACCCGACTGAATTTAAATCAGTTGGCGATTCTACGTCTAAGCTATAGGTGCTCGGTGAATGAGGCCGGATTTTAGCGCGTTATATAATGTAAAAACACGCCAGTAGCCGATTAAGTTCATATTCATTACTGAATGAACTCTGCGTGAGTAGCTACTGTTTATAAAGTCAACCATTTGTCCATAGTGCTCAATCGGCGTGAGCGTATATATATATATATATATATATATATATATATATATATAGACATCACTCAATAATATGAACTATGAACATCGCCCTAATGTGCTGGGCATGTGTTTTGAAAATAAAACATTTCTATAACTCTAGGTACATGTATTAAAATCCATACATTCAGTTAAAAGTAAAAATCAAATCATACTTGATAATGGGTGAAATTATGACCAAAAGTCAGCCCTGTTCTAACACCTTTGCACGCTACCGGTAGTGTGCCAAAGTATTAGGACAGGGGTGATTTTTCTAAAAACTCACTAAAATTCAAATACAGGGTGAAAAGTCAAGTAAATTGCTAATAAATATTGATTATTTAAAACTCGGTGTAAAAGAAATGTATTAAAAAGAAGTTATATTTGATTTTTCCTATTTTCTATTAAACAAGTTATTTTGAAACTACTCATTATTCTATTATCCTTGGATATGACTGACCTTTTTCTTATTCCCCCCTCTCGCATTGATAAATCTAATGTTACTTCGCAAGACACACTTTGGGAACAAATAGAAGCTGCTTGGCAGGAGATACCATTAGATACATTGAAGAAGCTTGTGATGTCAATGCCTGACAGAATGAAGGCTGTGATCAAAGCAAAAGGCTATTATACTAAATATTAAATTTATTTTGTAACAAGTATTTTTTCTTGTTAAATCATTTGTTGAGTAAATCAAATAAAATTACTTTAATGAAATTGTTTATTTTCTGTCAATATATCTCATAAAAGATAAAATAGTTCTTGTCCTAATACTGTTACGCAGTACTATATATATATATATATATATATATATATATATATATATATATATATAGGCAAAGTCAACACATCATTTAGACTAGTTATAAATTAATTTATAATTTATAATCTAAATGATATGTTGAGTTTTCCTTTATGAATATTATATTGCTCTAGATAACATCCATTGAACTCTCTATACATATTGCTCTGGATAACATCCATTGAACTCTCTATACATATTGCTCTGGATAACATCCATTGAACTCTCTATACATATTGCTCTGGATAACATCCATTGAACTCTCTATACATATTGCTCTGGATAACATACATTAACCACTTTATCCAAATATTGGATAATTTTTGTCTTTTTTTTTTTTTTCACCTGAAATTAAAGCCAAAATAAACATAATAGACATTCATTGTCTATTATATTTAACAATATATGTTAAGAAAAAAATATATATACTCTTATTTTCGTTTACCATGTTATTTGTATAAGTATATTTATACGAGATTACGGCCATATCACGTTTAAACATCGGTTCTCGTTCGATCACCGAAGTTAAGCAACGTCAGTACCTAGATGGTTGATCGCTTGGGGATACAATGTTGCGTAAGCTTGAATATGTGAGTGGTGTAATGGATAATGGCTCCGATTTAGAAATCGGAGAGTCGAGCTCCACTTTCAATCGTGTGTTCGTTATATTCCATTGTACGCAAATATCCTTGAGAAAAGTATGAATCCACCTCTTCTCTCTCCAACTATGAGTTGATTAACAGGACTTGTATCAGTAAATCATTATTATCTCCAAAGCAGTCTGACAATCTAAAAATATTTTCTGGATTTAATTAATGCAAGATGTTGATAAACCGTTAAAAAAAATCAAATATATATTTTAAAATACTCAGATAAATATAACTAATCTTTTTTCATTAAGTCACGTCTGGATATATAGATAGATCGATCAGTTTTCCGTTTTATCAATATGACATTAATATTTCTTTTTATGTGTATACTAGCAGTATAGCCCGGCGTTGCTCGGGTGTAATGAAAGCTTTAAAACTAATCCATGGTCCTGGAGCTCACTCAGCCTAAAGAATATTTGAGTGAAGTTTGGTGAGAATCGGATAAAATTGTAGATTTGTATAAAGGACATACAGACAGCTAAACAGACACACACACACACACACACACACACACACACACACACACACACACACACACACACACACAAACGTCTTGCCTTTTATATATACATATTATCGATTCCCTGCACTATTTTCTGCGCTATTGTAAGAACTGCAATCTTGAAACTTCTGAATATCGTTTCTTATGTCTTTGTCTATGAGTGTATCAAATTTGACTAAAATCGGACCACTCCTTCTATAACCCGATTTTTTCGATTATCGATTTTCGATATTTAACAGGGGTACTTCGACACAGAACACTCGCAGACGCTTATAGTACAGCTGTGTAAATTTTCAAGAAAATCGGTTCAGCCGTTTTGGATTCTATAGGTAACGGACAGACACATACACACACAGACAAAGTTCCATTTATAAATAAGTTTAGATATCTATCTGTACGTTACGTCTGCTGTGTACACACAATAATTAGCGATATATTCATTGACTTTAACTGGAAACATGGCGAGCAATAACTGTGAGTTCAAAATATGAATTAGACAACATATCTCTCAATATGAAGAACGGAACACAATAAAGCGATCCCCTATATTAAATAAATGCTTCAGTTCGAAATTTCATGATGGTTAAGTGGATCGCCATGCGCCTGATGGAGGCTAGAGGTTACAACGGTCGAAAGTTTGTGATATATAGCACATATAAGAACAATAGTCCAAGCGTAAGTAATGTAAATAATGATAATTTCTCATCCTATAAATGGACAAAAACGATTATGTGTTGGGAAAATTATTATAGATATACTTTAAACTTTATCTTTCAGGGTTACAATTGAAGGTGGCGGTCTTGGCGTGACAAAACTTAATGGCATAAATGCTGGGCAAGGATTTGCCATTGAACTCTTCCTGACTTTTGTACTGGTCGCTGTGATCTTCGCCTCCACAGACGGTAACCGCAGCCATTTTGGAAACCCCGCTATCGTTATTGGTTTGACAGTTGCAATGTCTCATTTGGCCGCAGTAAGTATTTTGAATTAAGCATCTCTTTTGATAAAGCAAATTAATTGCTCTGGTTGTGCCCCTGAAATCATACTGGATAGTAGTATAGGTAATATGGGTGTAATACCTATGACGTAGTGTGATTTTTATTCTAAAGTTACATATATATATATGTGTGTGTGTGTGTGAAAAGTGTATGTATATAATTTTAAATATCAATATATATATATATATATATATGCAATTTGTTATATATATATATATATAATATTATTTATATATTATATATGTGCGTGGTACTTATTTAAAAGAGCTCAATATCAGTGATAGAGCTGACATAAAAAAGAAATTAATCAGTTTGTCTGACGATCGCAAGAGCGTGAAACCCAGGGTTACAAACTCACACACACACACACACACACACACACACACACACACACACACACACACACACATACATATATATATAATGTTTAGTTGTGATGAAGCTTAGTGCCAAGAGTTGTTTTTTTTTCAGTGGTTTACTGATAAAAGATATTTTGGCAAGCAGGTTTTTTGTCGTAAACTGCGAGAGAGAGAGAGAGAGAGAGAGAGAGAGAGAGTGGGGGGGGGCGTTAATATCATTAATATAGAGAAGTTTGTCACTTAACTGAGCAGAGCATGAGTTAATTCATAGCTTTAACTGAATTCTTAACATTGTTTTCAAGCGAGAAGTATGACTGTGCAATTTGGTAAATGTTTGCTTCATGATCAACTAGCAAATAGCACAAGACGTCAAAGATTGAAGCACAGTATTATTTAGAATCTATATCAGTTAAGTCAGTTAAGTGCCATACGTGATACACGCTTGGGCGATCATGTCTCGAAAGAGACATGACTGACTGGGCAGAAGATTATCCCGCAGTAGGTTGCCATTGCTTTCTGCGGTAGACTGGTTGCCGACCAAGGCTTTAGAACACAATCTGTCCTGTTATTTGACTCATAGCTGCAAAGGGAAGATATGTGTTATATTATTATGTAGTAATAAGTGGGGGATCAGATTATTACTTCATAACAATATAAAACAGATCCCCCACTTTATGCCCAGTAGGCCTTAATCATATGTTCAACTATTATATTCAGTCAGTCAGTTAAGTGCCATACGTGATACACGCTTGGGCGATCATGTCTCGAAAGAGACATGACTGACTAGATAGAAGATTATCCCGCAGTAGGTTGCCATTGCTTTCTGCAGTAGACTGGTTGCCGACCAAGGCTATAGAACCCAATCTGTCCTGCTATTTAACCCATAACTGGAAGGAAGAGACGGATTAATACCTTTCCCAAGGGTATTTGCGCGTAAGTGAATGCAATGAATTCAACTGGAAAAAAACGCTCAACCAGATTCTGCAGAGTTTAGTAAAAATAAATAAATAAATAAAAAAGGCAAGAAACGCAGTACTTTTCAAACAAACCATCACTCTGCGATATAATATGAAGAGACTGAAATAGATAGATAGATAGATAGATAGATAGATAGATAGATAGATAGATAGATATCAAAACCACCATCGGAGCACATAGTTTAGATATTAGACAATTATGTTGTTCAAAAGCTTCGTTCATGTGCCGCATTCTCTATAAATATTACCCATAAAATATTTCGTTTTTAGTTCCCAGTTTGATTTTTAATTCCTATCTTAGATGTCAGGTATCAGTTATTAACGTTAAAAGACAACTAAAAACTCAATGTTGTTGCTTTGATGGCATGATCACAAAAATGCGATATCTGGTGGTCGGCGTCATGATAAAAACTGTCAGCCCCGAGTTATCTTGTTGTCGGCAGTCAATGTGTTTTAAAATTGAACTTAGCTATTTGGGTTGTGTAGTATTAAAACAAGAACAGCGAGGTTGTGTTCACAACACTGGAATGAAATGCTATCTTTACGATCGACAATACCAAACCAAAAAGACACATCTATCTATTTTCATAGATTACTGTAATATAAATAGAAGAACAAGCACCGTGTGCCAAAACTAAATTCAATCGTAGATCGGGTGTGAACAGCCCAGCTGTCAAAAACAAGTTTAACAACAAAAAAAAAAAACAAAAAAAAAAACAGCAGTTTAACAAAAAAGGGGACGAAAATTCAACCTTCCCTCGCAACAGCGAAAATCGCATTTTCGCTCACCAAACTCAAAATTCGTACTTTCTCTCCCAAAGCTCAAAATATCTCTGTCCCAATAAGCAAAAGGCAACGGCTTTTATTCACCGAGCGATTTTCTTATTAGCCACGTCATGCAGAGATGAAATGAAATTCGCATAGCTTTTGATAATCATGACAGCTCTTATAGTGCTAACAATTTTTGGTAATTTTTCTTCGGCAAACCACGCACAAAACGCGAACTCTTTTTCGGAGTAGGTGTTTTCCTCTTTCGATGCAATTACACATAAGTATTTGATAAGGTGCGACGCAAAGACTTCCGTGAAACACGAGACAAGCTTGATTTACATGGAAAAGATATTTCAGTAATCCGTAAACATGACCATAAAAGAGTCTGCAAGCGGATAGAAAGTGAGTTTCTGCGAAGAGACAAAAATTTTTAAAATGCAGTGAGACATGAATGCGTTTTCCCGCCGAATTTATTTAATCTCTAGAGTAAGACAATGATATAGGAGCTAAAAAGCCTACAAGAACTTATACTCGACGGCATAAGACCGGCAGAAAACACTGAGTAATAAGGGAAAGTAATTTTTAATAATTTCACCCCAAGCAAGGCAATAGAGCCACTAAGACGAAACTAGTTGCTGAATGTGAGGGTATATGAGAAAAAGAAAGCATCATTAAAGGAAGACAACAATAAAAGAAACAGAATTAAGAACACAGAAGATAACGATTGACCCTGCACTTAGAATTTTGAAGACCAAACTTGACTGGCAAGCGAGAGGCCGGAAGAGAATTCCACAAGCGAGCAAGAAGTGCGAGAAAAGAAACTATTAGCAGATAACTTACGGTTACATCTAGCCAATGCAATTGTAAAATGATGAGTCCTTACCACCAATCTAGTACTGCGCTTAATTTCATAATGTCTAGGTTTTCAACGAGGAAAGCTAATCAGAACAATTACCATAAAAAATATTTATAGAAAAGACAGAGAAACTATGTTACGGCAGTGAGTGACTGAAGCCAAGATGCCACGTCAGGGCCAATAATATTGCAGATTCTTCTTTGTATTCTATAAAGGAACTTCTAAATACATAGCAGAAGCAGCAGGCCAGATATGGCAGTAATATTCAATACGCGAATGAATGGTAGATTTATAAATGTGTAGGATAGATTCTGGCTGGCAGAGAGAATGTATAGGTGTTAGCAAAAGAGACAGTCTAAAGGGTCAACTATGTATTGACGTCAGAATTAAGCATGATACAAATATTTAACAATTTGGCTAGTGTAACTCACAGATTATAGAAAATGGGATAAAGAAACGTTATGGTGTAATATATGCAGAAGCAAAACCTGAGATTTTCTTAGCGAGTCAAATGGAATCAATAACTTAGTGGGAGTTTTGTTTGTCATGTTATTCGTATAATCTTTTTACGGGTCATAAACACAATGTTCTCACTGGATCCATTTAGCCTATGTAACGAGATGATTCAAAGAGAATTAGAAGACTTATCAAGATGTATTATAGGCGGTTATAATCTTAACAAAACAAAATACATTGATAGTATTGTATTTATGGAATACCCAAACTGGATATTAAAAGAACTCTTGAATAAGCTAGCTAAGGACGGTGTGAAAAAAAAACTAACTTACTTCAGTTATTCTCGCCTTGAATATACCCTGCGAGTGTTAAATTATCCGAACCCTTTTTCTCATTAAAAGAAAAGATTACTGCTGTTTCGTGTTAGCAATGACTTTATAATTTCTATTTACCTTAATATATTCCTTGTTAATAACAAGCACTGGTCATATTCTCCATATTGTTTGATCGAACCATATCTCTGTCACTAAGAATCCTTCCTCATCTGGAAGAAAATTGTTCGTGTAAGATATTGGATATTACATGGCAGGTCATAACCCTTTTCTTTGTTTCTTAGGAGATTTTACTAACTTTAGTTTCGTCTTGAGTATGACAATAAACTATATCCGGTATCAAGGCGTCTGATCGAGAGGTTTCGAGGAGCATGGAACTACCTTAATTGTTGGTGTCCCCAGGTCCACCCTGATTCAGAATGGTAGCACCTGTTAGGAAATAATGAAACCTCAAACTGTGGTCAAAACATGAACATATAAAAATACATCAGAAAAATTACCAGCAATACATATCCATACTAAAAAGAAATAATAAACATCAAACAAATAATAATAATAAATACCAAACCTCACAAGAAAATAAAATTTTGGTATTAAATGGCCCATAAGAAGTTGATATGCCGTTAAACAAATCAAATCCTATTTACATTGTTCATTCTCATTCCTTGCGCAAAGTCTCCTTTGATAGTCATGCGTTATCTCCCTCTAACCGGAGTTACTTGTTCACCACTGCTGGAGCCTAATATTGAACTCACAACTCATTGGGTTAAGTCACTGGAATTAACCAACGTCTATATTCACTAGGCCATGTGTCGTTAAGGACTACCAAAAGAGGCTTTGCGCAAGGAATGAGAATGATATATACCGCAGTGATTGTAATAAAAGGTTCGGTTCGAAATTCCTAGGACCTGAAGAAGCCCGGGGCGTACAACGGCCGAAACGTCGTACAAATTGCAACAAAATTAGGAAAATAGTCCGTACAATGTAAATAGGGTAAATACTACCTCATCTCAAAAATATAGACAAATCAAATACTGTGTTTTTCGGCAAAGGAGAGTCTGTAATGTGATAGGTACTGATCTGGCGACTCGACTGCAGCCACTTCCCCATCGTCGAAATGTGGCCTCCCTTTGTCTCTTCTATAAATACTTTCATGGCTTCTGCTCGGATGAGCTTAAGTCACTGATGCCTCCTCAACAGGTGTTTACTCGTGCAACCAGACTGGCAACTGGGTCCCACCCATTCACAGTCAGATTAGCCAAACGCAGACGACAATTCTACTCCTGCAGCTTCCTCTCTCGCACTTCCCGCCTGTGGAACTCGTTCTCGTATTCTTGCTTTCCTGACGGCTACAACCTCCAGAAATTTAAATGCAAAGTCAATACTCATCTACTAACCACTGGCCTCTAGCTCTCTCTCCCCTCCCCTGTATAACCTTCCCTTTCTCTCCACCTATGTATCTGTCATCGCACCTGCTTTCTCAGCTTTCTATTGTTCCTTTCTAACTAGTTTGTACTCCCCACTCTTTTCTAATTAATCTTTTTACATTTATGTAACCCCCTGCACATCAGTGGCGTTTCCGCCTTGCTCGGGGTGAAATGATTTAAAAAAAAAAATTTCTGTTAGACTTTCCGTCGTCTTTTCAAGACAACCAATTACAATTCTCCAGCTGCCGAAACCAAAGAATTAAAATGTAAGAAGTCACTCTTTCCTATTTTGTCCGGTATTAAAATGCTGGGTGTGGTTAAAACAGATGAATTTTAAATTCAGTCCAGCTGTCACGAAACTTAAATACGTTATTTTTAAGGAACAACTTCTTACATTAAGAAATGTATTTACGAAATTTTACGAAATCCGTTAAGAAATGGATTGACATATTTTTGAATTATTTGCTTAAACATTATTTTTAATAGTTACTGGTACTTGAGTAGAGACTCTGTTTTTTTTTAATAATTAAGCCGTACATTTATTTATATCTTCCGACCTGAGAAATCTTGTTAGGACGCATATTTTCCTAACAAGATTTCTCAATTATTCAAGCCGGGAGATATAAATATACTGATTAATTTATAAAAATAAATAAATAAAAACACAAAGTATCTACTCAAATACGAGTATCCATTTAAAAATAAAGTTTAAACAAATAATTTTAAAAAAATGTGTTATGGACATGTTTTCTAACTGGAAAATCTTCTTTTACCTGCCGTGTTCATTCTGGACATAGGCGAACACATTTCTCCACAACTTCCAGTTCTTTGTATCTCTAATCAACATTTGTTCCGTTACTGATCTTTCAAGTCCCTATTCTGTCGTCCATTTACACAAATTGTTTAGGTAACTTAATCGATGTTTTCTCAGCACTTCTTGCCTTCAATATGTTCCGTGAGTGTCAAATTCTCCAAGCCCATTTTCCTCATTATGTGCCTCCGTAATTTCAACTATCTCTTCCTGATTTTACATAACTTTTTCTTTCATAAAACTTTCTCGTTACTTTCACGTTCAGTCCATGATATTCTCAACAAACTTATGTGGAACCACATTTCTGTTACTTCAAAGTATCCTCTTCATCAGTGGGGAAATCATCCAATATTCACTGCCCTATAGGATTGATATTACATAGGAGTTAAACATTTCATTTTTTTTCTGAGGAAACTTTCCTGTTTTTTAATAGCTTACTTAGGTTTTGGAAAACATCTCTTGCTAAGTTTGTTTCCACCAATAATAAATCAAGGTAAACTTTATTGTTCTCTTGGGATTGCACCACTGTAAAGGTTAAATAAATCCTGTGAGAAAACGTATCTTTCTCTTACGCCTATTTCTGCTTCTGTGTATTAAATTATTTTCTCTTCGCATGAGGACGCTTTACTTTCAGTAAGAATTTGGGATCATTACAATATCTTAGCGCAAATACCCTTGGGAAAGGTATTAATCCGTCTCTTCCTTCCAGTTATGGGTTAAATAACAGGACAGATTGGGTTCTATAGCCTTGGTCGGCAACCAGTCTACCGCAGAAAGCAATGGCAACCTACTGCGGGATAATCTTCTGCCCAGTCAGTTATGTCTCTTTCGAGACATGGTCGCCCAAGCGTTTATCACGTATGGCACTTAACTGACTGACAATATCTTTCTCAAATAAATTAAGTTTTCCTAGTAGTTCTAATAAATTATTCTATCGTACTTTATCAAATAGATATTTCTTGGGATGTGCGTTGTGGCGCAGTGGATATCGGCTCGAAACGATAAATGGGAGAGGCGATTTCAAATTCCAGTTGAATTCCTTGCATTCACTTACGCGTAAATACCATAGGGAAAGGTATTAATCCGTCTCTTCCCTCCAGTTATGGGTTAAATAATACGACAGATTGGGTTCTATAGCCTTGATCGGCAACCAGTCTACCGCAGAAAGCAATGTCAACCTACTGCGGGATAATCTTCTGCCCAGTCAATCATGTCTCTTTGGAGACATGATCGCCCAAGCATGTATCACTTATGGCACTTAACTGTCTGATAGATATTTCTGCATTCGTACTGATCGCTTTGGAAGCGAAAGATGTCTTCATGAAGATTGTATTTTTTGTTCCAGTGTCTTTAACGAAACTGTACTTTTTTTCCCAATTCATAGTTTAAATCTCGGCAAATATCGCAGGTTATTCTCGCTAGAGTATGATCTGGGATTCATCTCAATGCACCCTCACTTTCTGTATTATTCTAGTAGACCCTATAATGAGTGGAAGGGGCTTAGAAAATCTAACACTCACCGGACATATTGAAAGCAAGAGGGGCGTATAACCTACTGTTACGGTATTTTAGTAGTACACTACGACTGTCTCTTACTCCAACCTGTTGACATAGAAGAGTAGGGGAAGGTATGTTTCACTAAATGTTACGGTATTGTAGGAGTAAACTATAACTGTCCCTTGCCCCAACCTGTTGACATGGAAGAGCAGGGAGAGATATGTTTCACTAATTAGTGAAGCATTTCTCCCCCTACTCCTACAACTGAACCCAGCCCTAACCTGTTGACCTAGAAGAGTAGGGAGAGATATGTTTAACTAATTAGTGAAACATTTCTGACACAGAGAATAAAAAGAAGCCATATTTCATGGCACTTACTCGAACAATTAATTCATCGAGAGATGATACACAAGATAAGCAAGGAGTAAATTTCACTCAGACAGTTTCTTCTCCAAAATTGTTGCTCCTGAGAGGATGCTTCCCTGATCTTTACAATCTTAACTTAATATGCAACCCTTGCTTCCTTCCTAACGCAATTTACATCCCAAATTGTGGAACCGTCTATTTGAGTGACAACGTCAGCAATTCTTCAAAACAAGGTGTGGATTTAATGCTTCCAAACTAAAGTTTAAGCGATTTTAAACGATTGAATTTTATGCATTTTTCCTTGTTTTTTAATTGCGAAATAATCTAGATTTCTGGAACAATTTATATTTATTTTAATAAGTAGATGGGTTTTTTAAGTTTCTCTTAAAAACCTAACTACAATATTATCATTTTTAATATTTTTCTTAAAAAACCTTCAATGTTATCCTTTTTCTCATTGCAGGTGCCGTTAACTGGATCCAGTATAAACCCAGCCCGCTCTTTGGGGTCAGCAGCTGCTGCAAACGATTGGGAGGATCACTGGGTATGTCAAGTCATTTTATTGATTAACTGATTCATTTTCTACGGCTTATCAACCCTTTGCAAGCCACCCGATTTCCTTCTTGTTTGAGAAGGATTATTTGTAATTTTGAAAAGTTGACCAGTAAAATTAATCGTGTATACATGCGCGTCGTGGGGAAGAAAAATAAACGGCATTAATCTGATAAATAAGTAAATCTCGCAGAAGAGGTAAATAAAACTGAATTTTGTCAACATAAATACGCAACAGCTATGGGAATATTTCATTTGCGAATTTGAGACTTTTCACTATTACTAAATTGATCAATATTATCAAAGTCCTGTGCTTTCGATATACACAATTTCTATTACCTTAGGGTTATTTTCCTATGTGCGATTGCGAGAAGTAGGCATAATTTACTTATAACTTTGTGTTCTGCTTTTTCAGGTTTACTGGGTCGGACCAATTGTTGGAGGTTGCGCCGCTGCCCTGCTTTATAAATATTTCTTTAATCCCTACAGGAATATGCCTACTATGGATGAAACACTACAAATGGGTAAGTTGACTTCCAAGGAAATTTCTCGCTTCATAGAATTGGTTATTTCTAAGACGTCAATTTTCGTAACTTTGTTAAACCTAATTAAAAATTATTCTATCAGATAAATTCAGCAATATATACCCAAAGCTGCATTATTTTATTTTATTTATTTATTTTTTTTTAATCATTTCATCCAAAGCAAAGCAGGCCGCCACTAGTTACAGTGAGAGAAAAATGGTACAGGAGATATCGAAGAATGAATAAGAGATGGATGGGAATCAAAGCGATAGATTGCAATTGATATTGCATTTAAACTTTTGGAGATTGTAGCTATCAGGAAAAAAACGGAAAAAGCCTCCACAAACGGGAAGTGGAAGAAAATAAACTGTTAGAGTAGAAGAATCGGTTACATTTAACTAGTTCGACGGTAAAAGGGTGGGACCTTAATGCTAATCTGATAGCACGCGTAAATACATGTGATCGGGGAACCAGGGAAAAAAGCTTGTTAGAGCAGTTACCATGAAAATACTTGTAAAAGAAAACAGAAGGAAGTCACATCACGTCAGTGAGAATATGACTAAAGGCGGGCTGCCAAGTCAGAATCAAATATATTGCAAATCCTCCTTTGGATTCTGTCGAGAACCTTAGATGAATAGATATGGCAACGGTATTCAATGCACGGACGAATGGTAGATTTGTAAATGTGCAAAACGGATTCTGACGAGATAATCTACCTGGTCCGACACAGTGAAACATCCTTTCTAACAGTATATGATATACCATTTCTTTATATGAAACAGTAGATATTCCCAGCTAATATTCAAAATTATGCCAGAATCGATCAGATACAGAAGTTTAACTATTTGGGTAATCTGATTTCCCGACGACGGGAAATTAGATCTGTTCCGACTTTGAAGACACACTGCTGATATCTCATCTTCAGCATGGTTGCTCGTTTCCGACCACAGGCCCAATTTTGATTCTCTAACACCCACAGAGCCTACTATGCTGTCGACAGAAAATATGACATAGAAATCAGAACTCACAAGAAACAAAGAAAAGAGTTCTGAAATAATGCGCAGAATGAAATTCTCTTACATAGATATGAATGCTGGATAATTTCTTCAAAGATGAAGGGCTGACTTAAAGTGACAGAGACATGGCTCAAGTTTCTTCTTTATGTGTTGCGGACATAAGCAATTACAGCCTTCCACATTCCCCTGTCCTTTGTAGCTGTTTTTCTTGTTGTTATTTCTCCTAAACCTCGTTTCGCCATTCATTTACTCAAGCTCACTAAGTATGTTATGGCATGTTTTTCTCTGAACCTCTTATCCTTCAATCTGTTCCATGAATATCATATTTTCCAAGTCCTCATTATCTGCCCTAAAAATCTCAAATCTCTCTTCCTGATGTTAAGCACATTTCCTTTTAGTTCACATTTTCTTTAAAACTTCGTCGTTGCTAACATATTCGGCCTATGGTCTCCTCAGCATCCTTCTGCAGAACCACAGTTCCTCATCTTTGAGGGAATTGTCCAGCATTCAATGCCATATAGGAGGACTGATATTACGTAACAGTTCAGTACTCTTTTCTTTGTTTCTGTTGCTTCAAGTCTTTTCTTCATCCGTGAGGAGATTGTCCAACATTCACTGCCATATAGAAAGACTGATATTAGGTAACAGTTCAGTACTCTTTTCTTTGTTTCTATTGCTTCATGTCTCTTCTTCACCTGGTTAGAAATTGTTCAGTATTTGTGTTATATAAGAGCACAGATATCATTTAACAACTTAGTACTCTTTTCCTTGTTTCTGTTGCTTCAAGTCTCTTTTACATCTGTGTTGAGATTGTCTAGCATTCACTTCCATATAGGAGGACAGATATCACATAAAAGTTCAGTACTCTTTTCTTTGTTTCTGTTGCTTCAAATGTCATCTATATATGTGCGAAGATTGTCCAGCGTTCATTGCCATATAGGAGGACTGGTATTGCGCAACAGATCGGTAGTCTTTTCTTTATTTATAACCTACGGATGTTGAAAAACGTTATGGACGGAACATGAGGGCAACAAAGAAATTTTAAAGAAAATGAAAATAAATAAATGAATAAATAAGCACACTAATCCTTACATTCAGAACGTGTCAGTTGAAATTTCTGGGATACATTATGAGGACAGAGGGCCTAGAGAGTTTAACACTTATGGAAGGCTGAAGTTAAGAGAAGTAGTGTGAAACTGTGAGCAAATTGCTTAACGAGTTTGTGTGAGTGGATGTTCAAACTAAGAGACCTTGTAAAGTCGAAAATAACTTGGAGGCCATGATCAACAAAATTATGGAAATAAATTACGGATAAATTAAAGCTGAATGTGCAAAAAAGCAAATTAAAGCCGAATGTATAAAAAAAGGCTTGAGAATTTAAGTCATATACAAGAGCAGCAGAGAAAAGCAGTGAGTAACCTACTTGAAAAATGTGTGCAAATCAAAAAAGGAATGTGCTTCAGAGAAAAAAAGAAAGGTTATTAGGAAGAGCAAGAGAATTCAGGAAGCTGTGGAGAGCCTTGATCACTCAGGTTTTGAAGAGTTAAAATCACTATGTTTTCTAAATATAATATGTAAATGAATAATGCCTATATAAGTTTGTAATATATTTAAAAGAAATATTTTAATAATATAAAAAATATTTTCGTATACATATATCAGTGACGTAAACACAGATACCAGTTCATATTTGTAAATGAAATGTTTGAGTAAATAATTCTTTAAAAGTCATGGATCGATTTTACACTCAATCAATATTATGAACAGGACCCCAGTTCTGTGGTGATACAGACCAAGCAAAAGCGCTGGACCAGATGTTTGCACTCTCACGACCAAAAAGCAAATGGCCAAAACTCGACAGTGCGTATCCGGCTTCGCGCAGATGTTCCGGTTGAAAACTAAAAATTAATTAAATATTAAATTTCCAGTTCGCGAGCCTACGCGAATTTTATTTATCGGCCAATGGGAAGCCCAGAATCAAATATAAGTATGAATTCCCAAATGATCTGCTGCGATCCAAAAGGTCGAAATAAAAAAGCCGATACAGAAAGCATTGCCAGACAGACAGACCCAGACAGACTCGAGAGAGACGAGAGTAATTAGTATCTCCCTTGACCAAGTCAAGCGGCTTACTATGCTCGTCGCCGTTACCTCTCCTTTCCTTCTTCGCTGTCTCAAAACTACTTACTGACCTAATGAGCGGATACATCAAAGACATTCCTTACTTACAACGCTCCCACATACCTAAGTATTAATTCTCTTTTCAGCATTTTATTGCCATGAACATTTTAACGTCCGTTAGACCCATATTTAAAGGATTATTTTAATTGTAAAAACCTTAATTGATATGTGTATTTCTCAACTCCATTTGCTTTTCGTGATTTATAATCTTTTTATGACTTATAGTGGGCTTTCTACAACTACTGCCCTTCAAAAGAACGCCTACCCATAATAGCTCTAAATCGATTTAAAAATCAATATTTTTCGATTCTGACATGTGTCACGGCATAGATAATGTTAATCTACAAAAACTATTCTTTGAAAAACGAAAACTCATTATTTTTTATGAGAGAACCAATTTATTCAAGTAGAACTAAAATCCTTTCGAAAATTTTAGATACTGATATTTAAAAAATAGCTTTAATACGAAAATACTATGAAAAGAAGATTGTGTAGAGAAGTCCTAAATCTGTTTTAAACACCACAATAGTAAAGCTGTCTGTGGTTTGGTAAATACTTGATACTTTAAAACAAACATTAAAAAGACAATGGATCTTTTTTATGTAACCTCGTTTCAGCGCTTGCAGAACTGACATGTCATTTTGTTCTGAAATATATTGTCTACATTCTGGTTTTCCTACCCACCCACAATGTACAGACAGCTTCTCCGTTGCTCATAAAAGGAACTTTGCCGATTCAAAATATTACAAATGTTCTCGTTGTTTCTTCAAAATACAAAACAAATATCTTGCTTCAAACGTAAAATAAATAATAAGAAATGTCTGACAATGAATTTCATTGTTCTGGTGGACGACAGTGTAAATTTGACAAAAAAAAAAAAAACGAAAAAATATTATGTTGAATCATAAGTAACTTCCGGTTTTTGTTTATCAACTTTATTCATCAAAAAATAAAGTACAGTTACAATTTATCGAGTGATATTGTTATGAAATGTGCTTGCTTTCTTGTTTTATCAGTCTAGCAGTAATATTTTCTCGCATAACGAGAGCTGGATTTTTCATTCAGCTCACGTTGCTACTAAATGTGACAAATGGTCGACATTTAAAGTGGGTTTAACAATAATACAGTGGAAAAATTGCTCAAGCCTTCTCGGCACTTTCCCTTTTGAGGACGCCTCAGGCGACAAGCAATAAAACCAACCCCACGCAAACTGCCTGAATGGATGCACACCCCTCCACCAGAGCTTGCGTGAATATTATTGGCAAAGGGCCGAATCACTTGGCCAGTCAATACACGATACTCGTATATATATAACTGCTCTGCCCTTACAATTTGAGTATTTATATAGCTAAGCTAATTAAGCAATCATTTACATATCAATGCAGATATGTTCACCATTAAATGCCGTGACCTGTTACGACCTATCAGTCAGCTTCTCGATACATCTTGAGCAAAACTCCAGGTTTTAATGAGAAAAAGTTTTTAGCAGACTCATGAATCTTGTTTTCATTGGAGAAGCTTTTTGCAGCAATAGAAACATGCAATAATGTTGGTTACAGTAGAACAGGCTGATCGAGTTCCAATTTATTTTCCTGTGCTATTTTTGATGTTTACTACCTTGTGCTGTCATGAAAAAGGATAACATTTTTTTCTCTAATCCACTGTATACAATGCCACTATCATAGAAAAACCATGTTGGTTTGGTCCAAATTTATTCTTAACTGACAGTAATTGCAATGATACATTTGTCATTACAACTGGATCTCCAAAACGGAAATTACTGACAGATAAGTATATTGTCCTTGAGAAAGTTGAGAAGCATGAACGTGACTGTCGTACCAGTCATTATCAGACTGCCAAGTTGAAACGAAAAAAAAAAAAAATCCCGAAAAAACTGTTTTTTCAGCGTGATGTAGCCAAAAGTTCTATATTAACTATAGAACAAAACCGACCCCTAC
Organism: Ascarosepion bandense; assembly: GCA_037127315.1. NCBI lineage: Eukaryota > Metazoa > Mollusca > Cephalopoda > Sepiida > Sepiidae > Ascarosepion > Ascarosepion bandense. Next base: position 5,037,200 of record JBBBDQ010029369.1, on the reverse strand, counting down.
TCTTTTATTTTCATAGTACTTTGAGACAGGAAATCTCATTAGAAACAAAAAAAAAGTGAGCTAGATTGCAATGTGATATCTGTCCTTCTGTATGGAAGTGAATGTTTGACGATCTCATCAAGCATGAAGGAGCTTGAGGCAACAGGAATGTGGTTTTACAGAAGGATGCTGAGGATACCATGGACTGAGCACGTGACCAACGATGAGGTGTTGGAGAGCGTGCAAAAGAGAAGGAAAACCATACTTAACATCGGGAAGAGACAGATGAGGTTCCTTAGATACGTAATGAGGAAGGAGAGCCTAGAAAATTTGATACAGGACGGATAGAAGGAAAAAGAGACAGAGAAAAGCAGCTTGACACATACTTGATAGGATGAGCAAATGGATGGCGGAGCGAGGTTTGGGAGAGATACCAAGAGGAAAAAATATTGAAAGTGACAAGAGACAGAGCCCAGTAGAAGTTCATGATTGCCTACTTCATGAGGGGACATAGCACACGAAGAAGAAGACGAATTTCAATTTTATCGAGAAAGCATAGTGCGAATTTCACAGAACCGTCAGTTTAATCAGTCATGTAACAAAACTGATCCTGATGAATAGAGCGAGAAGCAGAATCAGGCCAGAGATAGGACAAGAACAGTGTGGTGTCGTCAAAGACACTGGAACAAGGAACGCTATATTTATGATTAGGATGCTCTCTGAAAGTGCAATACAAATGAAGAAGGATTTGTACCTATGTTTTATTGATTATGCAAAGGCGTTTAACAAAATACGCCACAAAGAATTGATGGAGATGCTTGGCAGCCTCGACATATTTGGGAAAGACCTAAAAGTAATCAAGAATCTCTACTGGCAGCAAACTGCCTGCATACGGACAGGCTATGAATTCAGCAATTATACTAAGATTGAAATGGGCGTAAGACAAGGATGCGTCTTTTCACCGCATCTAATCAACTTATACAGGGAAACTATTCTGAGAACCCTAGAAGTTATGCCAGGATTCGTCATCAGAGGCCACAATTTAAACAATATAAGGTACGCAGAGGATACAGTGCTGATAGCAGACACAGAAAAAACTACAAGACCTCCTACAGAAGGTAGCTGAAGAGAGTGACAAGAAAGAAGTACAGATAAACTGCAAGAAAACCGAATGCATGGTCATCAGCACAAAGGGCATCCCAAAATACCAGTTACAGGTGAGGGTTACTAAAATCAAGCAGGTATAGAAATTTAAATACCTAGGAAGTGTTCTAACAGAAGACGGAAAGTGCGACACTGAGATCCGAAGGCGAATTAGCAAGGCGAAAGAAGCATTCCAGAAGTTGAGAAACACAATTTCACTAGAAAGAAACAGGATAATTTCACTAGAAACAAAGAGAAGAGTACTGGATGGCTATGTGATGTCGGTTCTTTAATATGGCAGTGAATGTTGAACAATATCTTCGAAGATGAAGGAAAAAGTTGAAGTAGCTGAAATGTGGTTCTACAGAAGGATGCTGCGGATATCATGGACCGAGCATGTGAGCAATAACGAGGTTTTGGAAAGGATGGAGACGAAAAGGAAATTAATACTGAGCATCAGAGAGAGACAACTAAAGTTCCTGGGACATGCAATGAGGAAGAAGGGCTTGGAGAACCTGTTACTAACAGGCCAGATAGAGGGGAAAGGAGACAGGGGAAAGCAGCGGATAACATATTTGAAGGACCTGATCAGGTGGATGACGGAGAAAGCGGGCTAAGAGCCACAAGGGACAGATGTGGAAAGCTATGATCGCCTATGTCCTGAAAGGACACGACACATAAAAGAAGAAGATTGACTTGCATAACATCCAATATAGTATGCAGTAGTTTTTTTTATGCAAAGATAGACTATCTATAGTAAGTCTGGAATGGAGAGGAGTATAATCTTATACTAAGATCCTACTCTTATGAAATATACGTGCCGACTAATAAAAACAAATGACGTACGTACTAACAAGTAATATCAGACTTAAATTTTCTATTTCCCTCCAATACTTCATCAATTTTTGCCGGCCAGAACCTATGCATGGCAACAGGCGTGACGTCTGAAACGTGAACTTTGCATTCTCATCTTCGATGTCTGAGAGACTTCCTTCTCTCTTGGGTGAGTATGTATCTATCCAACCTTCTTACCGCTTTTCACATGCATGCACATAACAAGCCAATATTTTTTGGGGTCAAAACTGGCATCACTGATCTCTATCCTCGGCTTTGAGGTTATCTTAAGTCACCCTGCACCTGACTTCTTTAAAGGTCGCGTAGGAAATTGAGTGTAAAACCTATTACCTACACTAAGTCTAAGTCTACTGCGAATTTGTTTCAAAATAAACTCTTGCGGAACATTTTCTAGAAAATTATTTGTTGTATTTTTTTTTAATTCTTATAAAATTATTTTTCTTCTTCATTGCAGTGACATCTGAGAAGGGACTGACCGTTACCGAAAGCGCCGATGGCAAGAAAACCGAAGCAGGCATCCGTGCCGCTGAAAACACCGAATCTGCTTCTCTCTAATGGGGTTCCATTATTCAAATGTTGTTTGTTGGCATGACGACGACAACAACACTTTTTTTTTCTTTGTAACACTCGCTCACCACCTTTCAAATTGACATCTGTACAACGAATACACACACATTAACAGAAGCGTTTACAAAATTATTGCGATTTAACAAAAATTCGAAAAGACAAGATGAAAATCAGAATTGAAGAAAACAGACGATAGATAACTGCAAACACACACACGCAACCACACACACACGCACGCACACACACACACAAACACACACACACACACACACACACACACACACACACAAAAGAAAGTCATGACACACATAATAAAGATGCGTACCAACTTGTTAGAATATATTCCTTAATCTCTTGGCTATTCCATCAGCCAACGCGAGCTTTTATAAAACGAATAAAGGATATTATAAGGTAGATCAAAGCTAAGCTTTTAACGTCGGCATTTTCTTACCTACCATTGATTCACACCACATATAAATTATTTAAAGAATAACAAGATTGAAATCGATTGATTGATTTATGCATCAATCGATTGCTTGCATGAGAATACTTCGCTTTAAGTTACTGATATCTGGCCGAATGATTTCAACACTGTCCTCAGAGGTCAATCGAGTTCTATGTGAATATGTTTGCAGAAGTGCGTATAAGAAGAGTGAATGCGTATGAATACACACACACACACACACACACAAACACACAAAGACATATATGATTGTTTGTCTATATATGCATGTTTATATATATGAGAGTACATATATATGATAATTGTATACACACACACACACACACACACACACACACACACACACACACACATATATATATATATATATATATATATATATATATATTATAACTAGAAACTAAATATATATATATACTAATTGAATAGTTCTATTGTGTTATATAAATCTGTAGTCGGAGTTTCCGGGAATTTTTACATTAAATACTCGACAGATTTTTTAACTACTGAGTATTCGAATGATAAAATATTAAAAGATTCCTGTGTATTTTGTATTTTGTCATTGGATTATCAGCTAATATATACATTCTTATATCACATGTTCCACACACACACATACACACACACACATATCTCTATCTATCTATCTATCTATATATATATATATATATATATATATATATATATATATATATATATAAGTATATGGTTGGTATAGGTCAGTTGATACGACACAAAAAGTGTCGAAACAAAATAACTACTTTTGTAGTGATATTATAACATACTTATGTAATGAATTTTATATAAATATTATATATATATATTGCGAACATAAACATCAACATGCATGGTGACAGTCGGTTTCACGCCACAAGCAATATTTAGTGCATGAGGCGACAGTTACCATGTAGTATTGATTCCTACACTATAACTACAACCTCTCTATCACTGATATTGAGAATTCTTCCCGATAAATATAGCAAATTTTAATCAATATGTGTGAATCTATGCGCCCGCCTGTGTGTGTATAATATATGCATATGTTCACATCTATATGTGTTTATGAAAAAGTTTTTATATGCAAATTAGTAAAGTGGATACTCGATGGGTCTCTTCTTCAACGGACACACTTTTCTTTTAGTTTTGTTTTATTTAACCTTGTTTTATTATTTTATTTTTATTTTTTCGCTGTATTAAACAAAAGCACATTATGAATTACTTCAATATTTGCTGTTTTATGGAGAATCTATTCCGAGACATGAAAAAAATAATGAAAGACGACATCGTCCGAATGCTTTCAATGATTTTTTTTCTTTTGTTTTTTTCTGTTATTGTTACATGTTGTCATCTGCTTCTTCCAATTGGAACAAAGAACCAAGAAGTCATTTGAAAATATGTACAAAATTACTTTATAGTTTCTTTCTTTCTTTCTTTTTTTTTTTTTTTTTTGCTTTCTTTCCCTTATTTTTTATTTATTTTTTTTTTCAACTGTATGGGTTCTTCCTGTTTTGTGCTATATTTAAAATAATAGCCATCATTCTTTCGCGTGTCTTTCTTTCTTTCTTTCTTTCTTTCTTTTTCAAGTGTGTTAGTATACTCTTTGTATACTCCATTTTTTTAATTAAGTAGAGTTACAGCTACTATTCTTATTATTATTTTAACTATTATTATTAATGTGGCGATGGTTGATTATTCATTTCACCAACTCGCACTCTGTCCTATTACAATGTATACATTGATATAGCTTACTTTAATATTTGAAAATTTGTTTTCAAAATCACTTTTTATTACATCAAGCTTACTGAAAAGCCCCTTCTGCTCTATCCTAACGAATTTCTCTCTCTCTCTCCCTCTCTCTCTCTCTCTCTCTTTATTTTCTTATTTTCGTTTTTTTAGTTTTACAACTGTCTCCAATGTTCTTTCATTCACTCTCTCTTTCTCGCTCGCTCTGTCGATTTAATTTTTATTGTCTCCATTTAAATCCATTTGCAAAGAAATTAAATCCTGTATTTACTCTCTCATTTATCGCGCCGATGTGAATCAGTTTCTTTAAAAGGAAGAAGATGTCTCTCTCTCTCTCTCTCTCTCTCTCTCTCTCTCTCTCTCTCTCCTTGGCGTTTTATTTTTAAATAAAGAATGAGAATTTACCTTTTTTCCTTGTTTTTTTTTTTTTATTCAATGATTTTCTAACCGGTTGTGGCTTAGTGCCAACTTTTTTCAGCAATATTTGTTATTTATTCTTTTTTTTTAATCATCCCCCCCCCCCACCCAGGGAAGATTTTAAAGACGCAATGAGTTACTGAGTATAAATAAATTTGCGAAAGCATTGTTTAGGATAGATGACAATAAAACAACATTATTCCATGAGGCAGATGATGATGATTGACTTGCATTTTGATTTTTTTAATGAGACCCTAGCAGCAACTGGTAGGTTCTCGACAATCTCCAAAGCATCATCTTTTTTTGCACTTAACCCCGACAAGAGTCGTTTGGGGCGCCGACGTATTAAACTGTTCACTATTCTCCTCCATCTGTTGTGGTTGTGTGCCAGAGCCTGGATCTCAGCGACTGGTATGTTCATCATGTGGCGTGTCTTGGCAGTTTAAACCTGACAGCACCCATCTCTCTACGTTCTCCAAAGCATCAAACGTGTGTAAAACAGCTAGAGATATTTATCACGTTTAATAGTTACATTTACTTTCCACATACAACGAAAATATAGACTTTAATCTTAACATTTACATCTATCTAATCATCGAAAGTAATATAAGGATGTAGAATGGTGCTAAGGATACCAAGAACCGAATATATGAGCAATGACGATGTTCTGGAGAAAATGGCAACAAAGAGGACACGTACTTAACATCAGGAAAAGACAACTGAAATTTCCCGGGCACATAATGAGAAAAGACAGCTTAGATAATTAGATACTCACAGGACAGATTGAATTTAAGAGAGACAGACAGATCAACGCACAACCTACTTAGAGGGCTTGAGTGAATGCATGGTTTGGGAGGGATGGCAAAATACAAAAGTTATTAAGAGGTACAAAGGACGGGAATTTTTTAAAAGCCATGATCGCAGACGTCCTGAAGGGATATGGCCCATAGAAGAAGAATATGAATTCCAGAATTGAATAAAGCAGACAATATTTCGTCACGTCACATATCTCGTAATCCACATGTACTGCATATGGAGACACCACATGTACAGTAGCTAATGGTGTATCTAGATCAATATAGCCCAACGGGGTTCATTCTTCTTCTGACCGGTTTTGAATTAAACGTTTTCTTTCTCCTAACTTGGTTACCTCTGCAGGGCAAGAGAATCCAAACAGCTCTGCTATTTAACCCATAACTGGGAAGAACAGAGATTTCTTCATATTATTCCCAAGGAGGGCATTTCTGCAAAAGTAAACGTAACAATCTCGACATGAATTTATTCTCGGCTAGAGAGATTTTTTTCATTCCGAAACAGACAAAATGGAAGGTTAGTCAAACAAAATAAACAGAAAAGCGTGACGGACATGATAAAGATGTTTAACAACCGGTGCGTAACCAAAAGAAGTTATTATTTTGATCAATGAGTTCATAAAAAGAATGATTAAAGGAATTACCTGTAGTCAAAGAATGACCTACGAAGAATAAAAGTGGTATCAAATGGAATTACATGTTAATTATATGAATAACTAGCAGTATAGCCCGGCGTTGCTCGGGTGTAATGAAAACTTTAAAACTAATCCATGGTCCTGGATATTTTTTGTTTCCTGGTATCGATATCAGACTCTTTGGACGTTGGCACGAAAGACTAAAATGCAATAGTTGTTTCCAGTTAAAGCGTAGACTGAAAGAAAATGAATGGATGTAAATCAAATTTTTGTTTCCTGGTATCGATATCAAATTTTCTGCACTATTGTAAGAACTGCAACCTTGAAACTTCTGAATATCGTTTCTTATGTCTTTGTCAATGAGTGTGTCAATGAGTCTATAAGACAATTTTTTCGATTATCGATTTTCGATATTTATCGGCGGTACCTCGACACAAAATCTAGCTAAGAACACTCGCAGACGCTTATAGTACAACTGTGTAAATTTTCAAGAAAATTGGTTCAGCCGTTTCGGAGTCTACACACACACACACACACAGACAAAGTTCCATTTATAAATAAGTTTAAATTATTTCGTTAAAAGAGTCGAATTTTAATTTCAAAATGGATTTTTCTATTTATTAGCGCTTGCAAACATCAACAAAATGAAATTTATATATTAATCCTTTTAAAGAAAAGTTATACAGGCTACCCCCACACATCCCCAAAACTGACATCATCTAGAAGGTGAATATCTAAGTGACTGCATGTTCCAAAAAAAAAAAAAAACGAAATTAAATAAGCTTTAACAATAAAAGATTTACTTATCAAACTTTGAACAAGATACTCCAAGGTATGTAGATTTTATGACGTTTTCACAAGTCTTGAAAGATGTTCAATATACGCACCACTTGTGATACGACACATGTCAAGTCGGTAGTCCAGTTCCTGCCAAACACACTGTAGCATGCTTTGCGTAGCATTCTCCAGCGCCTTAGTGATTCTCTGCTTAAGTTCTTCCGGGTTTGAAGGAAGAGTAGGAATATAGACTTGTTCTTCCCATACCTCCATAGAAAAAATCACAATTTTTCAAGTCAGGTGAACATGGTGGCTATTTCAACAACACAATGTAAAGAGCACGCTCGATCCATCTTCTTACTGTAATCTCCTTGAAATAAGTCCATACTGAGACGCTGGAGAATTTTTAGGGTGATACCCTATACAACAAAAAGAGATTATTTCATTGATAGTTCTTCTCTCTTAGTCTGTATAAAATAAGGAATATTTATATCTTAATCCTTATAAACAACAATTATGCAAAAAGGGAATGATTTCATTTATAAGTTCTTAAAAGGTGTAATTGTGTCATCAAAAGTGATGTTTTTTTTTCTATTAGTCTATATAAAATCAAGAATTATTTTGTAAATTATTCGTCGAAAAGAATAACTATTTTCAAAAGGTGGTCAACAGATATTTTTAATGCAGTAAAGTGAAAAAATTAATCTGTCAGTTGAGTTACATACGTGATACACACTTGGGTGATCATGTCTCTTTTGATCCATGACTGATTAAGCAGAAGATTTTTCCCGCATGAGGTTGCCATTACTTTCTGCGGTAGCCCGGTTGCCAACCAAGGCTATAGAACCCAATTTGTCCTGCTATTCAACCCATAGCTGGAGAGAGAAGAGATGGATTAATACCTTTATCAAAAGTATTTGTACGTAAGTGAAGGAAAAGAATTTGGCTCTCTGATTTCTCATTCCCAGCCTATCACTCTTACATCACAACCCACAATATAATGGTTGAAATTTTAAAGTCAATAGTGTCTGTAAGGAGGGATATTGATGAAATTGACCTGTAAAAGGTTTTGGAGAAAAGATGAGATGCATTGATTTGTCAAACAAATTTTAGTAAAAAGAATGTTAATGTTCTAGTTTTCATTTTATGAATTTCAAAGAAATTTATGTTGGAATCTTAATGTAATGATTCGATTTAAGGAAATTATGTTTTTAAATTGCCCTAACCAACCGTGTACAGGACACAGAGAATAAGAAAAACAACTTTCGCAAAATCCTAAAGTACTGAATTTTTTTTGTTTGTGTGCGTGTGTGTGATTAAACAAATTCTAAAGTAAACTGAAAATAAAAAGGCAAAGAAAGGAATGAACTTTTGAAACAGATGAAATTGAAATTCAAAAAGATTAAGAACAATTGATAATGAACCCGTCAGGTGTGGGAGAAGTTTGTTTTTTTTTTTTCGGGAACCATGGATTTTTAGAATTATTTTGGTCATTTATTAAAAGATTTTTAAAATGAAAATATGGTGGGGGAGAGTTATGCCACACAATTCACTTGTGATCACTGTGATCAAAGAACTCAAGAGGTCAGATGGACTCAAAATGATTTTATCTAGGATGGAAGGGTCTGATGTTTTATGACCAGCGGAAAAGTCTAGACATGCAAACTTCAAAGCGAGAAAAGTAGAGAAAATGGCAATGAAGCAAATAAGTAAATGAAAACTTTCGTTTTCAAGTGCCACTTAGCCGGAAGCTAAGAGTTCCGGTTATGAGTTTATATAGACAGTTTAATAGTTAGAATAAGTTCGTTATGATCCCTCTGTTGGATGGTAGAGTCAATGTTTGAGAGTTGAAATGTACACACGAAACACGGTAGTGAAATGAAAGAATTATAACCTGCCGAAAAAGGTTTATGTAAGAGTTTTATCCTGCAATCCTTGAAACACGTGACCTTTTAATCATATGGCATTTATTGACTACCATTAAAAAAACCCAGATATATTCACACAAAAACTGTTTTAATTATTGAAACAATCTTAGTGCGTGAAGATTTTTAATAGAATAAAAATAGTATCTGCTTATTAACTTAATAACCTAACGGGAATTTGAATAATTATACAGACGTATGGAATCCCATAGTAAAGAAATTCCCTAACATTACCTTGAGACAGACGCCAACTATACTGGGATCTATAGAAAAGATAAATATGAAGCAACCAAGGGACCAGCTAGAGATGCTAAGAGAAGGGGGAATATCATGGAAAGATATGGAACTATAGTAATAAATTGGTCAGCCGTATTAGGGACTCTAACAGTTATTGCTGCATTAGCGGCAGCTATATAGAAATTTATTGTATATAGAAGGAGATCGGTTAACGGTATCTTGGCAAAACGTGACGACAAAGAGGGGAAGTTACCGGAAGAAGTTCACTCCCCTGGCGATACAACCCCAAAAGAGGAGGAAACTGTGCTGACTTCAACGAGCGAAGTGGAAATACAGACAACACCAATGGTCACCAAACCCATGAGCTCAATGGAGCAGAGAAGAACTGTAATCAAGAAAAACAAACCATAGACTTTGCATGTCACATATACACACACACACACACACACACACACACACACTCATATATAACCATTTTTCTTTTGTTGCAGGTATAACCAGAAGTGAAAAAAAAAGAACTTTCTTTTAAAAGTTAGTGCATGAGAAATCGGTAGTTATAGTTTGAAAAAAAGGAAAGAAAGGAAAGGAAAAGAAAGAGAAAAAGAGGAGACTTTTTCTCGAATGATTCGCAGAAACTCTTAAGAACTTTCCTAATTTTTTTTTTTTTTTTTTTTGCATGCAAAATATTGTATCGGGATTTATATTGTCAATTTTTCTTAGAAAAATTGACAAAAGGGGAAAGGGAGATATATAACAATAGTTTGGTGCGGAGCGGAGGTAATTAATTTTATTAATTAATTATTAACTATAACTGGAGAATCTTCTAATTACTATTAAAAGTCAGAGGAAAACGTACCAAAAGACATTTTTCTTTATTCTAAGAAGAGAAGAGGGGAGATAAAATAACAACATAGGGCCAGCGAAAAAGAAAGAAAACTATCAATACGCCAGTCAAAGAGATTTCTGCTAATTTTTTTTTTAAATTAAAGAAAACAATTAAACATGAAAAGTTTAAAATTAAGCAAAAAACAAAAAAAGAAAAAAAAAAGAGTAACTTTTTGATGGGGCGCTCTCCACCTTTGTTCTATTAATGGACTATTCCAATCACTACAGAAAGTGGTAGTGGAAAGACTTAGAGTAACCAGTCTCGATAACAAGTCAGTCGAGTATTTCCGGAAGTGTACCGGAAGTGTGCTGTTCTCAGACTCTACGTCTTACGACGATACGTGTTACTAAACCCTTGTTCCTGTATACTACTAACAATTCTGTTGTAAATACTATTTTTCCGGTAATATATCCATTTATTATATTTTTATTGTTTGTAATGATTTACTCAATATTTCTGTTACGCACAACATAACAGTGGCGACGAAGGATTCGGTTACACAGAGGAAACAAACAAATATTAAGAGAAGTTCGTCATGATGGAACTGAGACGACGAAAATTTTGAACACGGAAAAGTCTCTAGTTCGTAACAACGACGACAGACCCAAAAGTTACGAGGAAAAGCCGTATACGCAGCGAGAAATTAAGTAAGTTACGCTTAACTACTATTTTCTGTTGGTTCTGTAAGAGAATTCGTGTTGAAACTTGTGACCACCCCCTCTGTGGGAAAAGTATATAAATTTGACAAAGTTTTTGTCTCTCCTGTAAAATTCAAAATGCAACAATTTCAAGCTTCCATGCTTGAGCTTATAAAATACCAAATGCAACAGCAAAAAGAAAGCGAAGACAAATTTCAAAAACAGCAATTAGAATTACAGGAAAAAATGTTACAAATGCAACTGGACAGTGAGAAAAGACAGTAAAGATTTTTTACTTAAGAGATTTCCGTTCCGCTACCAGTTTGATAGAAGCAGGGATTGGGAATTATCCAAAAGACTATTGTGCATATTCTGTGTATAAAGACGTTATTTTACAACACTTCAGACGCCTGTCCACTTATTTTTCTAGGCGCAAGTTTCTTTCTTTCACAATTGTGTGAAGTGGCATATTTGGTGCCGTTTGCTATATTTCTTTCTTTTATTACTCAATTGTGTGCACGCTTCCCGGTTTGGTTTAGTTCGACAGAGAGACAGCTAGTGGAAAAGTCACGTGACTACCTTGTGATTAATCAACACAACGTGGGACAAGGGTCAATCATTGACAGAGTCAATCATTGACCAGCTATCTGGATAGAAACCAACAGCGACCGACCGGGTAGTTGCATAGTACCTAACTCTTTCATATATTTATTGTAGTTAACCTCGTAAATACATCTTTTTCTGATAACTGGTGTAAAGAAAAAATGACCCCATTTTTCGTCAAATTAAAATGAAGAAAAACTAGAGAAAGCCAAAAATTATCCGCGCTTATGAGACGAAATGTTATGGCAAAAGTGCGAATAATTTTTTACCTATCCCTTTATCTTGACTTTAGATTTCTTATGACTATTAGAATTTTAAATAATATTAAAGGTTGAAGCCTTTATTATAATAACCAATGATTTTCCAACAATATGTCAAACGTATATAGTAAAATTATGAATATAAAATTACACAAAAATTACTCAAAATGCATTTATTAGCCTATCGCGAAAGCCCTGGCGACCTCTTGCGGAACCCTAGGTTAAAAAGCACTGCACTACACAGTAGTAAAAGTCAACTAGACCAACCTCATTAAATATTAACTCATGCCATTGACATTATTTATTTACACTAATAGTTCTAGACGTAAATTATGAACGTTCCACCACCACAAGGGAGACCCCGAACTATCACTTATCAAGATGGATCGGAGTTCTCTTAAGGAGATTCCTTGTGTTGAACGTCTATTGGAATTCAGGATACCAAGTGTAATATATACGGTCTATTATAAAGAATTCTGGGAAATTGATCGATTGATTGTACTGCCACAGTAAATATCTACCCAACCCCCTATATTTACAAGCGCCACAGCAGACCGAAAATGGAGTATTGCTGCCATATTTGGACAGGAACTACCTTGTCCTCATTTGATTATGCTGATAGAGTTCAAAAGAGTCTACCCAGCCTTGTGGATGATGCATTATTTTCCACCCTGCAAGCCGTTTCCCTACAGACAAAACATCGCAAACCTCACGCTACTCTGTCGCTATTTCTACGTGTGTTCTGACGGGCTACATTTTTTGCTCCCACCTTTGTAACTAGGACCGACCATGCCACACCGACAAGAATGAATTATCCTCATTCCCTTCGTATTTCATTAGTAAGAAGTAAGTTGCATTCAGCTTCTTCCAAAGAAATGCTGCATTGTGGAACAGACACCCACCAAAATGTTTTCCCCATCACTACAATCTTGGCCTCTTTATATCTAAGGTTAACTCTCTTTCTTATATTGACCCATGAACTACACTTCTCGCCTTTTCTTATGTTCATACAGCACCACACAGTATCCCCCTTTTTTGTAGAACGATTTGTCTTTGGTCTCAAAATACACCTCAGTTTCCAATATCACTTTTTCGTTAGAGCCAAATCTATTTCCCTGGAGCATTCTTTTGAAGTCTACAAACAGCCAGTAGCCTCTGCGAACAGATCTGGAAAATAGGGTGGATGCAGAAGCAATTCGAAATGCAATTCATGTAATTTTGCCATCGTTGCGACCGACTTGTGACATAGTGCGTTGTCTTGGCGAAAGATCTCTTTTTCTTCTTCATTTGTGGCCGTTTTTTGTTTTGTTTTTGCGATTTCTACATTCAAAACTTCCAAAATAAAATATAAAGGTGAATAAGGAAGAATAAAGATCCGTGATCTTTCATTTCAGATCAATATTCACTTACCCTTTGGAAAGGTATGAATCCATCTATTCTCCCTCCAGCTATGGGTTGAATTGCAGGACAGATTGGGTTCTATAATTCAAACGCACCAATAATACAATATAATATTTGTTATTGATGGTTCTTCCTTTCTCAAGGTAATCGACGGTCAAAATATCTTGGGCATCCCAAAATACGGAGGCCAAAACCTTGCCTGCTGATAATTGCGTCTTTGGTCGCTTGAACGGCTTTCACCTGTTGCGGTCCATTCAGCTGAGTGCTGATTTGACTTCGGAGTGAAGTGGTTGATCCATGTTTCATCCAATGTCACATATTTACGCAAAAATTTCTTCTTGTTGCGTTGATCAGTTGCAAACAATGGTCAGAATCGTCGAGTTGTTGTTGTTTTTGATTGACTGTGAGCAAACACAGCTTTCTCATTCACAAATGTTCATACAAAATGGTGAATACACTGCCTTTTGATATGTTAAACCCCTATGCTATCTCATGCAACTTCAATTTACGATCGGACAAAACGAGTTTGTGGATTATTTTGTTGCTTTTCTGGACAACTGCTGATTTTGGGTGACCTAAGCGTTCAACAACATTTGGATCTGAATGACCGCGTTTAAATTCGTCATACCACCTCTTAACCGTTGTTTTCGACTGAGCACAGTCCGAATAACACTTATCAAACCATTGCTTTGCTTGAACAGTATTTTCCCATCTTTCAGATGGGAAAATACTGTTAGTTTTTCACCACCATGACGTTACATAAACAAAATTCCCAGATCTATATAGTTTATGTTCTGACATCTGGTGAATCGGACATGATAGTGGGTGGCAGACGAATTTGACGTTCAATTTCTGAAAGGTGCTTTATCAGCACACGAAATTCAGATTATTCCATTGTTTTAAAAATTTGCAACAGTTGCTTCACTTAAATAACTAATTTGTAAACTAATAATCTGATTGGACCTAAATATTATCACGTGACATTTGAAGGTTAGTACTTCATAAAAATCATATGAATTTTTATTAGTGGCGCCATCTATGCGTTTGAATGCGTCTCCTTGAATGCGATTTCATAGACTTTCGAAAACTGGAAATAAAAGTCCCATGTTCAGGAGGACAGATATCATATATCAACGAAATAACGAAATTTTCCTACTTTTTAATCCTCTGTTGAGCTTTTGAAATGCTTCCTTAGCTGTCCCAATACACCTTCGGATTTCGGTGTCGTTCTTTCCGTCCTCTCTTAAAACACTTCCCAGATAATTAAATTTCTACACTAGTTTGAATTTGATATCTCTGATTTACAATTCGCGTTTTCAGTTCATCTTTTTGTTAACAATCATGCATTCTTCTTGCAATTTATGTTTTGTCTTTTCTTCTCGATTTTCTTCGGTATCTTTTGTAGAAGTTTATGTAGCTTTATCAAAACTGTGCCATCTTCATATCTTAGGTTGTTAAGATTGTGGCCACCAAAAATGAATTCCTGTAGGACTTCTAGTTCTCTAAGAATTGCTTCGCTGAATAGGTTGAATAAATCTAAATTTTATTTTAAAAAAAAATTTTTTTAATCGTTTCACTTCAAGCAAGGCGGTAACGCCACTGATGCGCAGATAAGAATAAAAATATTAGATAGGAGGAGAGTAAAAAGAAAAACGAACCACCTACAGGCGGTGTCAGAGAAGGGAGCAAGAGAAGGATGGGAATACAGGTGTGATGTCAGAGAAAGGAAAAGATATACAGGGTAATGTAGAAAGAACTGGGGTCAAGTGGTTAAGAGATGGGTATTGACATTGCATTTAAATTCCTGGAGGTTGTAGCCGTCAAGAAAGAAGAATATGGAAGAGAGTTCCACAGGCGGGAAGTGCAAGTAAAGAAGCTGATGAAGTAGAATAGTAGGCTGCATTTGGTTGATCTAACTGTAAATGGGTGGGACCCAGTTGCCAGTCTGATTACACGAGTAAACTCATGTGGCAGGGGCACCAGAGACTAAGTTCGTCGGAGAAGAAGCCATGAAAATATTTATAGAACAGACAGAGGGAAGTCACATCCCGTCGGTGAGAAAGTGAGTCGAGCCGCCAAGCCGGTACCTATCACATTACTGGTTCTCCTTTGGAGCCTGTCGAGAACACTGAAATGAACAGCGGGGGTGCCTGGTCATATATGACAGCAGTATTCCAAGTACGGACGGATGGTTGATTTGTATATGTGCAAGATGGATTCGGGCGGAAAAACATCCTGGCACAACACAGTGATTCAACCTTCCTAGCAGTGGATTTGGTTATTAACTCAATGTAATGGCTTCACTTGAGATCAGAAGATAGGGTAAGGCCGAGGAGGCGCAGGCTCTCACGAAGACTCGTTTGGTCCATGCATATGGGAGGGAGGAGGGGTTGCTTGTGATGATTGACAGACAGTAGCTTCGTCTTAGACGCATTGAAATTTACAAACCACTTCTTTCCCCATTCAACCACTGAGCGTAGATCCCTTTCAAGATCAACAGCGAGGTTATGTTTGTCTGCCTCGCCGGATTTCTTACCGTTGCGGGAGTAAATTTTGGTGTCATCTGCGTAGATGCCTACTTGGCACTTGATCACGTCTGGGAGATCATTTATGAAAATAAGGAAGAGCGATGGGCCTAGGAAAGAGCCCTGAGGGACACCAACGTTTGTACAGTAGGATATGGAGGCATGCCCATTCAGGACGACCTTTATTAAGCGGTTAGATAGGAAAGATTGAATCAGATCAAGCAAGTGTCCGGTGATACCATAACCCCGTACCTTGCGTAGAAGGCCAGCGTCCCAAACCCTATCAAAAGTATTGTAGATGTCCAGGGCAACAATACGAGCCTCACCAGACTTATCAAGGGCCTGGTATATATACTCTGCGATGGTCGTTAGTATACCGGCTGTGGACCCGATGAAGCGGATTTATATAAAAGCAGTAAACTTAATTGTTAATCTTAGATTACTCTAAAATGCTATAGCAAAATTATTTAATTATTGCCACGAAGTGTATAATGGCTAACAAGCTAGTCTGGTTGACTCATTGAGTAAGGAGACTGGATAAATAATGACTGCCTATGTATATTAAAACATTTAGTCTGAATCTGTCGGTAAAAAGATATTTTCATCTTTAAATAATCACGTTTAAATGCGCGAAAGAGACAGTGAGAGTGAGTGAGAGAGAGAGAGAAAGTGTAAGTGTGTGTGTGTGTGTGTGTGTGTGTGTGTGTGTGTGTGTTTAAATATCTACAAACGTACGTAATACCAAAGTTCAACAAATGGAATCAACGTCAGTTTGCAGACCCCGTATCACACCCAAGTTTGAAAAGAAAATCGCTCTCAAATTTCCATATCAAAGACATGCTGACCTATAATAATATTAAAAGTCTAGGCCATTTAACGATAATACATTTGAAATTAAAGGCAGTGACGAGCTGACCAACTAATAAATGCAAGAATATTTCCAAAGCATATCTCCTGCCTCCCAGATGTATTTTTTAAATGCCGTGCCCGTTCAGAATATAAGCGATTATAGCTCCTGTAGCGTCTTGGCACATTGGTATGACCAAGAACGCATTCCAAATGCTAAGCAGAGTATTGAAAGACGAGAAAAATTCTTTGGAAAAGAGTACAATATTGTTATGGGATGTCTCTTCTTCTACATGGCAACGAATATTGAACAATCTAATCAAAGATGGAGAGTCTCGAAGCAACCGAAATGTGGTTCTACAGAAGGATGTTGAGAATACCATGGGTCGAACATGTGAGCAATAATGAGGTTTTGGAGAGAAAGGAAACGAAAAAGAAACTTATACTTAACATCAGGAAGAGACAGATGAAGATGGGATACGTAATGAGGAAGGGGGTCTTGAAGAATCGGATAGAGGATTGGTAGAGGAAGAGATAGTCGAAAACAGTGCGTGGCATACTTGATGGGCTTAAGAAAGTGGAATTGCAGAGCGGGGTTTGGGAGAAATAACAAGAGAAAAAGGGTTAAGAGCTTCAAGGGTTAGAAGATATGGAGGGCCATGATCGCCCACACCCTGAAGATACATGGTACACAGAAGAAGGGGATTCATAACGCTGAGTAAATAATTATAAACACTCTAACATTTATAAATAAATCTAAACTTATTTATAAATGGAACTCTGTGTGTGTGTGTGTGTGTGTGTGTGTGTGTGTGTGTGTGTGTGTGTGTGTGTGTGTGTGTCTGTTACCTATAGACTCTGAAACGGCTTATAGACTCTGAAACGGCTGAACCAATTTTCTTGAAAATTTACACAGTTGTACTATAAGCGTCTGCGAGTGTTCTTAGGTTTTGTGTCGAGGTACTTCCGATAAATATCGAAAATTAATAATCGAAAAAATCGGGTTATAGAAGGAGTGGCCTGATTTTAATCAAATTTGATACACTCATAGACAAAGACATAAGAAACGATATTCAGAAGTTTCAAGGTTGCAGTTCTTACAATAGTTCAGAAAATCGATAATATATATATATATATATATATATAAGGCAAGATGTTTGTGTTTGTGTCTGTTTATCTGTCTGTATGTCGTTTTATACAAATCTTCAATTTTTATCCGATTCTCACCAACCTTCACACAAATATTCTTTAGGCTGAGTCTGAGCTCCAGGACCATGGATTAGTTTTAAAGCTTTCATTACACCCGGACAACGCCGGGCTATACTGCTAGTACAAAAATAATCGTAAAAATGAGAAACATCAAAACGTGGAAACAGCAAAATTAGTATTATTTATTATCTTATATTATAAGAGAGAGTAATACTGAGTAAAATTGTGAGTTTGGGGTCAAATGTCGATCAAATATGGATCGGAATCCGACAGAATAATAAGATAAAGAATAAGTAAAGTGTTTTTCTAGTAAAGTTTTTTTTTATAGATTAGTGTAATGAGTGTATAGATAATTTAGCCGGAAAAATATAAGTGTCTGGGGTTTTCTAACCTCGAATTTTTTGTTGAGTGCTAAAATATATATACATGCTAGTAGAGCTTGTGATATACAATGTCTAAAGTTTCCAATGTCAGCTTAGTACTAAGGTGCAGTACCCACCATTTCTCTCTGACAAGTTCAAAATTCAATTAAAGCCGCCTTCTTTGAAGATTACCACCTGCTCACCATAATTACTAGTAAAAAAAAAGGGGGGGCCTCTATATTTAAGAAACATTTAAAGGGACATGCAGAGGTCAGATTGTTTGGAGAGCTTATGACAAGTTCAGATTTCAATTAAAGCCACCTTATTGAAAGATTACCGTCTGTCTTTGTATAAAACTACACATTTTTACTCGACTTCCAGTTGGTTTGGTATATAAAACAAAGCAGCTTTCGTAGATTATATACTATAATTTTGAATATAGATCACAAGCCTGTCTAGATTTAAGCTAGATATGTGCATTGTGGTGCAGTGGATATCGGGTCGGAACGAGAAATTGGTAGAGCCGAGTTCAAATTCTAGTTGAATACATTGCATTCACTTACGCGCAAATACCCTTGGGAAAGGTATTAATCCGTCTCTTCCTTCCAGTTATGGGTAAAATAACAGGACAAATTGGGTTCTATAGCCTTGACTGGCAACCAGTCTACCGCAGAAAGCAATGGCAACCTACTGCGGGATAATCTTCTGCCCAGTCAGTTATGTCTCTTTCGAGACATGATCGCCCAAGCGTGTTTCACGTATGGCACTTAACTGACTGACCTCCACTCATGTTCGATACATAAGTTTTAAAGTGATTTTTAAAAACTAAAAAACTTTCTTGGAGCTTTCACTTTAGCTTAAATTGAAAGCTAAATTATTAAATTTACTATTTCCAGTTAGCAAATTATATTGATTGGAATGTCAATTTTTTTAGAGTTTTTTTTATCGACCATCGTTCATATTTTGACAAGTTTGTAAACAAAAGTTAATTCTCAGTTTTAAAAATCTTGCATAAATAATATATAGATCTGGAACACGTTATTTTTTTAAAAAATAACAAATCTAAAGTTAAATTAATCTGATTTTTAACAAGTATTACTTGCGTATAGCATAAAATTTAGAATACAAGTATTTCTTAATCACGAGGGTCATATTTTTCTGACACGTTGAAATATTGAAAACAGCTAGATGTGTTGACAAGCTAAGTATGGTTGACCAAAATTGACATAATTTTATGAAACCTAAATGAACGTTTCGTAAGAGGAAGTACTCTTGAAATACATGACCTTTTAATGATATGTCACTTATGATATTCCATATTTTTTCTTCAGACCATGATATCTTTAATATATATTATTTAGAAAAACAATTAAAAGCTTATCTAATTTTTTTTAAATGGCATAGTTTTATTGTATGTTTTATTTCGGGAAAGTGGTAACTGTCTGAAAAAAAAAGATGATTTACATTCCCCCAGGAGTTTTAACTAATAAAACAAAGTTTGCGGACAACAGTCAATTTCTAGAAATTCCAGGTAATTAATTAAACGGGGGATAGCAGATTTAAAAAAATATATTTTGATCAAGATTTTAAAAAAATAATGATTTTAAAAATTATTTCACTCGTTTGTGAATAAGTCCTGATTTTTTTTTTTATCAAAATCTGACAATTATTTGATTTTTGCAAGAATATCCAAATGTTTTAGTTATTCACAGGGCAAAAATGAGTTTCGTAATATTTCATTTCTCATGGTAAAACCTGGTAACAATTTGATCACCCGCTGACGAACAAAGCAAGATTTTTAACCAAAATTTCGAACCTATTAGAAAGGATTTTAAAAAATTGAAATAATTAAAAAATACTTTGATCTTTCCTCTTATTAATAACACACACATTTTGATGATAAAACTTCGTTTTTTTAACATCATGCTATTCTGTTTTTTCAATGAATTAATGGAGGCACCTAATTTAAGCTGAAAATTACAATGGCATGTCGATCACATACTATATTAGCACCGATAAATGTTACTATTATAGCCTGAAAAAGGAAAAAGAGATGAAATTTTCGTTGTCCCTTTTTAAATTTTCCCTTTTCTTTGTCGTATTGTTAGTCAAAGCAGAGAACCAAAACAGAAATTCCAATCTTTACTGGCATTGGAAATTATACCCCAAACAATTATTAATTCCATTTCTGAATCTTCTGTTCTTACGGGGATCATTTGTGCATTCCACATCTTATGGACCCGGTTATTCTGCTTGAAGTAATGAAAATAATGTAACACAAGGTAACCTCTGAGGTCAGTGATCATGAACTATCAATATTAATTGTGAAACCTCTTTTAAAAAGTGTGAAATAATTTTTTTAAAGTATAAGCAAAATGGAACACCAGAAATTAAAAAATGAAGGAATTGGTATTTATGTTAAAAAATAAATTGTCTTTAACCTTTCATAGTTTAAGAATATATTTTTTATTCAATACTATTTTATGAAACCTAGTAATAAAATTAATAATTTTATTTTTTATATACCAGAAGTAGTTTTTTAATTTTTAAAAATTAAAATTAATTTTTAGTATTTATTTTGTAAATTTGGTTAAATGATACTTTTGTTGTTAATACATTGAGTTGATTTTTTCATTATGCTTATTTCTTGTTTGATGCCATCAAATATTTTTTGGCATGGGTTCACATCTGAATGTTGTCTTTGAGGATAATTATTTTATCAAAAACTCTGGGGAATAAGATCAACTGACAGTTTAAATTAAATAATATATTTTTATTTGTCCTCAAGGACACATGACACATCAGATAAAAAGTATCAGTTAAATCCAGTGACCTGAACATGTAAGTTCAATACCTGCTGACAGTAGTGGCAAACAAAAATCTTTGAGAATTAAATGGAGATAATTGGAGTAGATAGACTGAACTATCGTCCGGTTCACACTCCACCCACGTCTATTGAACAGGTGGAGAGGCTCTTCCCTTGTTCCCTGCTTAGGATGTGGTTCCCGGCTTTCTCTTTTCCAATCTATTCACTCTTATGTAGCCCCCTGCACACCAGTGGCCTTACCGCCTTGCTTGGGGTGATGTGATTTAAAAAAAAAAGAAAAAAAAAAGAGAAAAGTGGCACCACTCAAGGCTCCAATCTTATGAACTTGTTATTCATCCGGTAACACCGCTCAAAGCTTCCATCTTACGGACTCGTTATTCATCCGGTGATACCGTTCAAATCTCTAATCTTATGGACTTGTTATTCACCCAGTGGCACCGCTCAAGGCTCCAATTTCGAAAAGAGTTATTAATGTTTTTCTTCATCATCAATCATTTGATATCAGAACAATTGCTGGAAGCACTTCTTTGTGATTGCCCTTTCTTCTAACTTGAGCGGCTGATAAGCCTTGTATTGGTTGAATTTAAAAAAACAAGCTGAAGTTTCCATTTTTTGCATCGGTCAACTAAAACTGTATTTTTTCTTTGAGGTTTATTCGTGGATCTCTAAATAGTTTCTTTATTTCCTTGAGTGATAGAATTAAAATTATCTAGAATCACAATAAGTTGTTCCATTGGTACAATCAAATATTTCGCACTTTTCGTCTTTGAATTGAAAGATACACAGTATCTGTGAACCCAAATATCAAATTATATATATATATATATATTCAGATTATATTTAGCGGGGATATCTATTTCAACATGTCAGTTCGAGGCATGCATTGTTCAATCAATGAATGGAGAAAGATTCTTATGCCGGAAGTATGGGCTAGTAAAGGAAGGGGTGGGGAATGCTATGTGAGTGAGTGAGTGAGTGAGTGAGTGAGAGAGAGAGAGAGAGAGAGAGAGAGAGAGAGAGAGAGTGTGAAAGAGAAAATGGCAGACACGTAAAGACGGAAAGGATAATCCAAAATATTTTATCCAGTTAATATAAATTATTAATTAGATTAAAATAGAGAACTTGATGGATTTTTCCATTTTAACAGCTATTAGATAATTTATTATTGTATTTTTTACGGAAGTTCAAAAGGAAAATAGTTTAATAATTTTGTACATTCAATCAATCAACAGTAACAATTCAATAAGTTGTTATCAAATTTTGACAATATATCTTTATAGTAGCCTTTTTTAGTTTTATACATTTTAAAATTATTCATTCAATTAATTTTTAGAAAAATCTATGGTATATATATATATATATATGTTTGAACATTATTTTTAATGTATACTCATATTTGAGTGGATAATCTTTTTTTCTATAATTAAACATTACATTTATATATATCCATCGGCATGAATATCCGAGAAATCTTGTTAGAAAAATGGGCATCTTCCGGTAGGATTCCAAATCTGCGATTATCATGTATCGGGGAGAAGCCGTCATTAGATCTGATGTGTCTTACCACTCAACCACAGAAGATTTCATGGTTTAACAAAGTCGAATTCAGCCGTATATACACAAGGTCCTGATTTCTTATGCCATTCATTTCTACTCTGGTTCGTATCTTAATGTAAACAAAGATGATATTACGAAACCTAACGGAAAGTTACAAAATGGTTTTAACCGATATACTTATTTAAACTTGTTTGTTAAACATTATTTCTATTTGTGTAAAATTTCGTAATATTGTCTTAGTTTACGTTTGTTTATATATATATATATACATATACATATATAAAGAGAGAAAGACAGACAGACAAACAGAGGATATCAGAAATGTATAAACATGTGTGTGTGTGTGTGTGTGTGTGTGTGTGTGTGTGTGTGTGTGTGTGTGTGTGTGTGTGTGTGTGTAAGATATTGCACATTGAGCTCAGATCTTAATAATATAATATATATTGGAGTAGATAGACTAAACTATCGTCCGGTTCACACTCCACCCACGTCTATTGAACAGGTTAAGAGGCTCATCCCTTGTTCCCTGTTTAGGATGTGGTTTCCGGCTTTCTCTTTTCCAATCTTTTCACTATTACGTAACCCCCTGCACATCAGTGGCGTTACCGCCTTGCTCGGGGTGATACAATTAAAAAGAAAATATATATTAATAAATATACATATTATTTCTCATCGGTAGCACAATTCAGAATCTCATGCCCAACGCCATCTTCATGTTCTAAGTAGAGACTGACCGATAATTGTAATCAACACTTAAAACAATAAACATTACCGAGGAGCGGAGGTAATTAAATAATAACGATCTCAATGGGAAAATCGTATATTTGACAATTTATCTTTTAATATAAGCAGCACCGGTTTCTTGATTCGTTCAGGTTTTGACCTCAGCTAATAAATGACTTTTACGCACGTTTTCTCAAAAGTGGGAGTGACAATGGAAGGTTACTGTTGTTGATGTTGATAATAGCTTAATCACAAAACGTAAATAAATGTTAGGTTTTCAGAAAAAAAGCAAGTATTATTTTTAAGAAAAAAACACAGTTAATTGATCTTTGAATTTACTAATTTACAGTGGATCAAATATCTGTCTACTGCTCTTGAAAAGGACCTCTAATGAGTGGTTGATTGTGGGCAGGAAATTGCTTGTAATTTTTAATGCCTCCAAAACGAGACTGTTCTTC
Organism: Ascarosepion bandense; assembly: GCA_037127315.1. Classification (NCBI taxonomy): domain Eukaryota; kingdom Metazoa; phylum Mollusca; class Cephalopoda; order Sepiida; family Sepiidae; genus Ascarosepion; species Ascarosepion bandense. Next base: position 5,013,352 of record JBBBDQ010029369.1, on the reverse strand, counting down.
TTTAATCACCATAGAGAAACTTCTCTGTTGCATATGGTTGATGCAAGTCTCCTCGAGAACAACACACTTCTTGGCCTCACTTTTTCAACCGACCTGAAGTAGAACGAATATATCGAATATATAGTTGCATCTAGAGCTACAAATGTTAGGTCTTTGTGTCGTACAAAATTTTTTTTTTTATCGTCTGAATCCGTCTTGCACATTTATAAATCTACCATTCGTCCTTGCATTAAATACCGTTGCCATATCTGGTCTGTTGTCTCTGCTATTCATTTTGAGGTTCTCGATAAAATCCAAAGAAGGATCTGTAATGTAACTGATCCCGACTTGGTATTTTAATATCAGTCACTTTCTTACAAGCGTCACATGGCTTTCCTCTATCTTTTCCACTAATATTTTTATGGCAACTACTTTGACGAGACTTTTTCCCTGGTGCCCCGACTACAGGAATTTACGCATGCTACTAGATTGGCACTTTGGTCTCACCTTTTTACCGTCGAAATAATTCAATATAACTGTCACTTCTGCTCGAACGGTTTATTTTCTCGCTTTTCCCGCGTGTGGAACTCTCGTTTACTTGCTTCCCTGGTAGTAAAACCTCCAAAAAGTTAAACGCAGCGTTAATTGCCATCTTCTATTTTCTTGAATCCCACTCATCTTTTATCCTTTCTTCTATACCCTCTGCATCCAGTCTTTTCTCTCACCACAACCCCCTGCGCACTAGTAGACAATATACATGACAAAAAAAAATCACAATTTTCGTAAATAAAAAAAAAATTCTGAGAAATCAAAACAAAAATTAAAAGCAGAAAATACAAAAGGTGTGTTCATCTAAATTGTAAGACAGAATAGGAATGTCTCAGCACTAAGGGGACTTTGATAGATTTTCAAATGGTTGATGTCACGGGGAATACTTTGTAAATTTCTTTTACAGAAAAGTTCAGTTTAAGTTCTCACTTCTTTGTTGTAAGCAAACGAATTAATTTTTCTTCATGGATCTTGTATCTACCCTGCTTTCCGGTTGGAATTTTATTGTCCATTTGTTCCTTCCTCATAAAGAAATTTATGACTCTCAAAAGCTTTGACACTTTTTTCTGTTTTGAAGTTTGAGTGCATTCTGATCTTATCTGCCGACCCGACTTCGTATCTAAGAAAAACAAGAGGCTCCTAGGTACCTTAATTTCAAATTTTACGTGGGTATGAGAGCACTTCTCTGATTGGTCAGTAAATAAAATAATACATATTTTTCAAATTCGAAAAATGAATCCGTAACAATTCACGAACAAGAAATAATTCTGGTGCCTTTAACTGCTAATTCTAAAAATAGAAATTTTCAGACAACTGTAACAAGCCATCTGGATTTTCAAAAAATAAACTTCTCTTAAAAGTAGGTACCTCCACTTATTTTCGATACATAAGGTTTAAAGTGACATTTTTAAAATAAAAAAGCTTTCTTAAAGTTTCATTTTACTTTAATTGAAAGCTAAATGATTAAATTTACTGTTTTTAGTAAGCAAAATAATCCGGTGTTTTTCAAATAGAAATTATATTGATTGGAATCTCAACCTTTTGAAAGTTTTCAAAAGTTGACATTTTTTTTTCGTTTATTTTGACAAATTGACAAGTTTGTAAACAAAAATTAATTCTCGGTTTTAAAAATGTTGCAAAAATAAAATATAGATATGTGACATGTTATTTTTAGAAAATTAGCAAATTTAAAGTTAAATTAATCTAATTTGAAACAAGTATTTATAGCATGAAATTTAAAATAAAAGTATTCCTTAATCACAGACGTCATAGCTTCCTGATTTCTTAAGTGATTGATGACAGCCAGATGTGGAGATAAGCTAAGTATGATTGACCAGAATTGACATAATTGTCCAAATTTTTTCCTGTCAGGTGAAGAAAACGTGAAACGCATGACCTTTAAATGTCACACACGAAATAACATACTTAAACAAATTTTTTATACACAAAAAGAAAAAATTAGAAATTATTTTAAATATCTTTTGGTTCAAAGATTTCTATTAACCTTTTCAATTTTTGATAAGTAAATATAGTCTTCACTTAATAACTAAATAACCTAATGCAACAAGGCTTTGAAGAATTTTTTAAAATTTTGTAACTTTATAAATTATTATAATTAAAAAGAAAAAAATGAAAACAGTTCTTGCAAAAATTCGTTATTCATCTATTTTTTTTCTACAGACTATAATGTCCTGAGTATATATATATATATATATATATATATATATAAACATTTTTGAGATACAATTAAAAAGATTTTCTCTAAAACAAAATTTATAAGTATTATTGAAGATAGGTTTACGTTTACAAATATTTAAAAATCCTGTCGCTTTCTGCGTCACGTGATGTAAACAATCTCTCTCGGACAAACGCTCTCGTGAAACACGTTTCTAATTTAAATTTTAAAATCATTTGTTTCTGATGAAGGGCAGAGGACGGTCTGAAATATCAAATATAATAATAGAAATAAATAAATACTGTCAAAATAATACATTTTTAAACTTACAACTTTTTAGTAGTTTTTCCTATATATATATATATATATATATATATGTTAAAAGCTTATCTAATTAACTAATGTAACAGATATATTGCACTTTTAATTTAACTGTTCAGAGCAGATTTTCAAAAAAGTAGCTAACTGGTGGAAAAAAAACAAAAAAGACTTACATTCCCAAGAAGTCTGCGTTTAACTAATAAAACAAATTTTCACAACAGAATTTAATCTCTTGAAATTTAATGAATTTGCATAGAGTTAGGGTGGGTAACAGATGAAAAAAAGTATTTTTGCTATTTTCTAAAAATAATAATTTAAAAAATAATTTAATTTATTTAAGAATAAGTCCTGAAAGTTTCATCAAAATCCAACAATTATTTGATTTTTGTGTTTTTCACCGAAAAAAATGAGTTTCATAATAATCCACAGTAAAATCCACGGTAAAAATTTAGTCACCCTCTGACAAAAAAAAACAAAAAAAAAAACAAAAAAACATGATTTTGCCACAATTTTGAATGTACTAAACAGATTTAAAAACTAATTTAAAATACTTTGATCTTTCCTCTTAATAATAACATTAATATTTTAATAGACAAACTTTGTTATTAATAAGTTTGGAGCCATTTTCTTCATACAATACTGTTTTTTCTTCATGCTATGCTGTTTTTTCAGTGAAGGTAGCCATTTAAAAGCATGCTTAAAATAAAACTAGACAATAAGATTTATTAAATATTATATAATATTTACACATTTTAATTAATGACAAACTTTATTTTTTTAAACAACTAAAATATAAAATTTTTATCATATTTCTCTGTTGGTTATTCTTGATTAAGAGATGACATTTGTAGCACACAAGAGAGAAGTTCTGAGAAAAATTTATTTTCTTTAATTGAAGCTGACTTATTATAGCTAAAAGAAAATCCTTGAAGATCTACCTTTCAGAAAAATTTAGACTATCTTTCTCTTGTGACATTTCAAATTGCAGGGTATTATGTTTTTTTTTTAAATTGAAAAAATCTGATTTTCGTTGTTTGGGGGTGAAAGTAGCATAATAATAATAGTAATAAAATAGCAAAATTTTCAGACTATTTTTAATATTTCTTTGTCGATTTTTTATTATTATTATTTCACTACATCAAGCCAGACAATAAAGCCATTAAAATGAAAGAGTTACTAAGTGTGAAAGAATATTAGAAAAAATTATCAAAGAGAAGGAATGAATAAATAGAAATTATGAAGAAAAATAACAATTGATATTGCATTTAAAGTTTATTATTTTTTTGCTTAAGCACTTTGTCAAGTGGTGGACTTTATCAAGGCAAAGAGATTAACTGAATTTTATTTTAAATAAAGTATCTATAAACAAAAATTTTCGTGACTGGAAAAACCACTCATAAATTATTCATAGAGATAATAATGTAATAATTTCAGTTAATCTTATAAATAATTTATAAGCGTTTTTTTTACAATAATCAATTTTTTTTGTTTAAAATAAAATTCATTTCATCTCTTTGCCTGGATAAAGTTCATCATATTATGAAACCTGTAGCCAAAAACAAATATAGTTTTCCTCTTGTCTCTTCTATTTAACCAATTAATGCTTAACCTTCAACCATGGCAGTGGTTGAATATATTCTTAAGTTCGACATTGAGTGAATCTAGGAAGCTTTCAAGCTTCACCAATAATTCAGTTTTCAACCAAATTTTAAAAGGTTTACAGATTTAGCTACATTTAGCTACATTTTGAAAAAAAAAGTTTTGAATTTTGGTTCAGTAGAAAAAAAGTTACATCAAAATATGTGAAGTCTGAATAGGAAGACTAACTACGTAAATACATAAGTGAGTGAGTGTCTAACGCTTCTAATAATAAACCTAATTCTTTATAACTTATTCTGTTTAATATTTTTGCATGCGGTTTTCAGCATTTAAATTCTGATGATATCTTTTATCATTTTTGTCAATCAAACTTTGCTTATCACTTATTTTATCAGAATTGATTATCAGAATTAATTATAATCAATTTTCTATTGTTTTTTAATCAATTGCATGTAAATTTCTTTCTTTTTAAAATTTAGAAGGCAGTTTTCAGTATTTTATTCTAAATCAATGGCAATGCCTGGAAAAATTATGGATTACATGGAAAAATTCACGTATGAAAAGTAATATTCTTAAGATAATATTTAACCTGAAAAAGAAAAGAAGAGGAGATTTTAGTGACGTAAAAAATTAAAAATTTCTTACTTAAAATATTGCAGCTAAAAATAAAATTAAAATTATTTTTAGCTGTAATATTTTAAGTAAGAAATTTCTTATTTTTCACTTCAATAGAAAATATGGTCTTTTACTTTTTCAGGTTTAATAACTTGTCCAGGTTTAATATGATCTTAAGAATATTAATTTTCATGCGAGGAATTTTCCATGCAACATTTTACTTTCCTTATTCAGAAAAAATATTTACGATTTAAGGGAAGTAACTCGTATTTGGTAAAGTATAAGTTATCTACCTTGTACCATAAGTTTCATATCTTTCCGACTATAAAGTCCTTTATGAAATCTTATTTATCAGTGTGATTCATGGTGATATTTAGTTAATTTTAGGCTTAATTCTATTTTTAAAGAGATTTTATTTTAAAAATGCCTCTATGTAAATCAAATAAATTGAAATTGACATTATTAAAAGTTAATTTCATCGAATAAAAAAACAAACTGAAAAAAAAGATAAGTGATTCAAGGGAAATAACTCTAATTTGTAAATCTGAAGTTATTTCCCTTGTACTGTAAATCGTTTTTTTTTCAAAATATTTCTAAAATAGCCCTTCGAAAATTGTGTTTGTCAGTGTGATGTACGGTCGGATAAGCTAATGCCAGGTCTGAAAGATATGTTATGAAGGGGCTCTAAATTAAAAATTACGTGTACATATTAAATCATGTATTTTTCCTAGCATAATATAGTTGTAGAACTTATTCTATATCACTGTAGACTTTAAAGCTTTTAGACATTTTTAAATTTTGACATGTTCACCCATCAACTGATCAGCTTCTCTAACTTCTTTTTTATCTTTTTTATATTAAAAAAATAAAACAACAAATTTTAGAATTTCCTGATATTATTTTTTATTAATCATTTACCCCCAGTCTTAGTTTTTGTATAGGGCTCACAGGACATTTTGTGCAAGATTTTGTTTGTAAATAAACATTGAGAAAAATTGCAGAAATTAAAAAAAACTATAACTATTAATAAACAAGTGAATACACAATTTAACAAATGTCATAGTCATACAAAGAAATAAATTCAACCAAATCTTTAATCTAAAAATTCTGCACTTATTAAAAGAGAGAGAGAGTAACTTGTAATACGGAAAATTCTCAAGAGTGCTGCTGTCAAATTTTAACAAAATATCTGCATCACAGATTTTTCAGAGATCTCCATTCCTGGAAGAACTACTCCTTTTCCAAACCCTCATAGATGGATATAAAAATGTAAACATTTAAAAAAAACGCTTAAACTCCTGTCATTGAAAATATGTAACACAGAAACTAATACCAATTTTAAATAATTTAAATAGTAATTATAAAAAATACTTAACAACATCATTTTGTTAGTTTGATTTTTTTTACATTAAATTATGTCATTTGGCATCCTCCATAATTTATCTTGACTTTTCTGTTAAACTGAAGACTATTTATGAGCATTTATTAAATTAAAAAAATTTCGACTAACAACATTTTTATTTTTGTTAAAGAATAACTGTAGCAAAATAATATCCTTGCATTGAAAAAACACATAACATTCTACATGTACATACATAAACACATGTGTGTGGCCAAGCAAATGCACATGCCCACACACATACATACACACATGCGCAGGTAAACACACAAAGAAAGTAGAAAAAAATCAAGTTTGCACCAATGAAAAGTGCATAAATTATTTCTTAACTCAATATAAAATACAAATTATAAAATAAAGAGTTACTTGCTGATGCCTTTTAATGAGTGGATGCAGAGATGGCTGGAGGGTTTGTTTACAAAACTCAAGAAACTTAAAAAAGAATCAATCAGCTAAATGACACATTTTATATGATATTATTCATATATATATTTTTCCCTTTCCTTTCCTTTCAAACGAATGTTTCAATTTTTCATTTTATCAAAGGATCACCAATGAAGTGGGTCTGTCCACAGAAATGATCATTTGATCCAATTTCTGAAATTATATATATATATATATATTATAATTAACCTGTCATTTTTTCTCATATCTTTCCTTCTATGTAACTCCCTGCAAAACAGTGGCAGTAAAATGCCTTATTTGGGGCAATATAATGATAAAAAAACAATATATATATATATATATATATATATATATATGTTGCTAATTTTGAAGACTGAAGCCAAAAGTGCTGACTTTAAGTAGTTTACTGGTAGGGAGGCATTTTAAGCAAGCAGGCTTTGCAATAAAGTGCTCATTGTCAAAGATGGAGATAGAGAATTAATATAGAAAAAATTGTTACTTAACTTCATATACTTCCATCATAAATTTTTATTACATGGTCTCCATATATTTTTATACATGCAACACTTTTTATTCTGATCGTACCGTATATATTTGTGTACAAGCCAACTTCACGTATAGTGTGACCTCTGAATTATTTTACTTGAATTCCACCGACCCATTCATCTATTAGTAGAATTTTTTAAAAAACTGATAACAAAAACTCACACTATACTCAAATGTATATAGTATATAAAACGAACAGCATCAAAAATTTTAATTTAAATAGAGAATAAACAAAAAGAATTGTACAAAATGAGAATTTTACAGTTAAATGTGAGTTATCTGACAAACATGCAGTTATGTTTTGGCATAAGTTTGACAACAATTTCGAACCAATCAAATTGGTCTTCATCAAGGCCTCATTCACTATAAAGTATTAAAAACAAGACTGATTTTCTTTCACGACTAAAACCTCTAATAATGACTTCTACCACTATCAAAATTATATTTTTTTATATAACTGCTTTACCCAAAACAAGGCAGGACTACCACAGGTGCACAGGGGGTTACAGCGAGAAAAAAAAAAGTGTAACAGAGATCAATGAAAGTACAAGAGATGGATGGGAATCAAGGAGATAGAAGATGGCATTTAAACGTTTGGAGATTGTAGCTATTAAGAAATCAAGCAAATGGATGAGAGTTCCACAAATGGAAAGTGCGAGAAAAGAAACTATTAGAGTAGAAGGGAAGGTTATATTTAACTATTTCGAAGGTAAAAGGGTGGGATCTAGATGCCAATCTCGTAACATGGTTCATTTATGTGATTGAGGCACCAGGGAAAATAGCCCTTCCCAGAGTTGCGATAAAAATACTTGTAGAAAAGACAGAGGGAAGTCACATCATGTTGGTGAGAAAGTGACTGAAGGCGGGCTGCCAAGTCAGGATCGATTACATTGCAGATCCTCTTCTAAATTATGTTGAAGGCCTTGAAGTGAATAGCAGGAGCCCCCAACTAGATATGGCAACAGTATTCAATGCACGGATGAATGGTAGATTTATAAATGAGCAAAATGGATTCTGACAAGAAAAACTTCCTGGCCCAACACAGTGAAACAACCTTCCTAGTAGTAGATGCAGCTATAGATTTGATATAGCCATTCCATTTGAGGTCTGGAAGGGCACCTCAACATGTTGTAAAGGTTAGCAAGCTTGTACAAAAGAGTAAGAACAATTGCTATGTTAATATTAAAAAAGGTATTTTTTCTATAAACATATGATATTATCTTCATTAAAATGGGAAAAACTTAGTTAAACCTATTTCCATGTCCTCCTCAGGTATATATATTTCTTTAAAGAGGATGGCATCTATGTGATCTCTTTTAAGTCAAATTCACTTATTCTACGTATATTTGAATACTGACATTACAAACAACAATTTAAGAATGACATTTGTGACAGCTAAGTCCTGCTACGTTATGTTCAAAGGGTTGAAGCATCCTCACTTTTCATGCAGTTGCATTTTTCCAATAAACGCTACTTTTTGTGAAACGAACCATTTTTTAAATTGAATAAAAGAAATTATGAAGATTTAATAATTTCTGAAAAAACTTTTCCTTAAAAGAAACAATTATCAAAATAAATTACAATTAATGTTTACATAAAAGTATACTCAGTTATAATCTGAGGAAGAGAACAGGATGGTTAAATAAAAAAGTGAAAACTATATTATTTTTATTTTTTATTTATTTATTTTTATTTTTATTTATTTGCGTAAGCGCTTCATCAAGTGATGGACTTTACCAGGGCAAAGACATGAAATGAGTTTTTTAAAAATAAAGTATCTATAAACAAAAAATTGTTGGTTACTGGGAAAAATGCTCATAAATTATTCATAGAGATAATGTTGTAATAATTTCAGTTAATTTTATAAATAATAAATGAGCATTTTTTTTCCAACAATCAAATTTTTTTTGTTTATAGATACTTTATTTAAAATAAAATTCATTTCATCTCTTTCCCAGATAAAGTTCATCATATTACGAAACCTGTAGCCAAAAACAAATATAGTTTTCCTCTTGTCTCTTCTATTTAACCAATTAATGCTTAACCTTCAACCATGGCAGTGGTTGAATATATTCTTAAAGTTTGACATTGAGTGAATCTAGGCAGATTTCAAGCTTTACCAATAATTCAGTTTTCAACCAAATTTTAAACAGTATACAGAGTTAGATAGGACACCTCCTTAGCTACATTTTGAAAAACAAATTTTTGAATTTTGGTTCAGGAGAAAAAAGTTATATCAAAATATATGAAATCCGAAAAGGAAGAATAATTACATAAGTACATAGGTGAGCGAATGACTAACGCTTCTAATAATAAACCTTACACTTTATAACATTTTTCTGTTTAATATTTTTGCATGCAGTTTTCTACATTTAATGTCTGATGATATATTTTATCATTTTTGTCTATCAAACTTTGCTTATCACTTATTTTATCAGAATGAATTTTAAATAATCAATTTTTATTGTTTTTTTAATTAATTGCATATAAGTTTGTTATTTTTAGTATTTTTTAAGGCAGTCTTTAGCATTAAATTTATTTTAAATTATTAGCAATGCCTGGAAAAATCATAAATTACATGGAAAAATGCGCGCATGAAAAGTAATATTCTTATATAATTATAGTAAACCTGAAAAAGACAGGAGAGGCTATTTTAGTGAAGTAAAAAATAAGAAATTTCTTACTTAAAATATTGCAGCTAAAATAATTTAAACTTTATTTTTAGCTGCAATATTTTAAGTAAGAAATTTCTTATTTTTTACTTCACTAAAATGTTTTGTCCTTTACTTTTCCAGGTTTAATATAATCTTAAGAATATTACTTTTTCCGTGTAATATATTTTACTATGTCTATTGAGAAAAAAATTTATACAATTAAAGGGAAGTAACTCGTATTTTATAAATCTTAAGTTATCTACTTCGTACCGTAAGGTTTCTTATTTTCTTACGGAAAATCCCGAAGATCAACAAACTACATATTGAAATTATTTTTAATCGCTACTTGTGTTTGAGTAGATATTCTGTTTTTAATCAAACAATATCTTTATTTTTTTACCGGTCTGATTATTTATGATAAATTTTGTACGAAAATGTGCGTCATTCGGCAGGATTCAAAGCCAAACGTGTGACCCTGATCAAACATAGTGTAAGCCACCAATTGATTTGGCGCGTCTTAAACCACTCGACCATGAATGATACCATAGTCTAAACGAACTCAAATCAGGCCTATATAGCACAACTTCTGATTCTACGCAAATAACTATCTTTGCTCTGAAATGTATCGTAATGTCAAAAAAAAAAAAAAATGTAAACATACAATATTACGGAAAATCCCGAAGATTAACGAAATGGTTTTTCTTATTTTCCAGACCATACAGTCCCTTGTGAAATCGTATTTGACAGTGTAACTCATGGCGATATTTAGTTAATTTTAGGCTTAACTGCATTTTTAAAGAGATTTTAATTTTAAAAAATTCCTATATGTAAATAAAAAAAAAATTAAAATTGACATTAATATCTATTTTCATTGAATAAAAAAACAGACTGTAAAATAATTCACGGGAAATAACTCCATTTTGTGAATCTTTAGTTACCTCCCTTATACAAATTTAAAATAGACTTTATAAAATTGTGTTTGACAGTGTGATGTACGGTCGGATAATGCCAGGTGTGAAATATATGTTATAAAGGGGCTCTAAATAAAAAATTACGTGTTCATATTAAATCATGTATTTTTGATAGTACAGCATAGTAGTAAAACTTATTCTATACAGACTTATTAAAAATGTTTTATAAATAATTTAAATGTCTTCTTTGAAGTTAAATTTTACATATATTTGAATAATTATTATGCGGCATTTTTTTTGAAGAATGTAAGATATAGTTAAGTAAGATATACAAACGTTCATTTTATTTCAATAAATTTTTCTTTGACGAAATGCTTTTTCAGAATTAATTAAAACTTAATAGTGTCTTAGTTTTAGTTATTATAGACACAACATTTCGACCAAGTACTCTAGTATAAAGTTGTCAAAACTATCTGACACCACATTGGATCTTAGTGTTGGTTATACATGTATTATTATCATTTTGTGAGTTCAATCCTTGGATCTCATAGTGACGCACCAAATCCAACAAAAGAATGATTTCACAGGATATATCACAATAACCAACAGATAATCCATATTAAACAATCAATGGACAGCCGATGATGACTTGGTCGAAACGTTGTGTCTGTAATAACAATTATATATACTAATATTCGAACAATAGTTCGAAATGATAACAAGATATTGACTGCAATATTTACTGACAATTCTTTCCTTAAGCTTATTTATATTATTTATGGGTAGTTACCTCCCCTATTTTATTTGAGATTTTCATTCTTAATCGACACAAATATTTTATATATATATATATATATATATATATATATATATATATATATATATATATATATAAAATAAACATTTTATTATGTTTTTAAAAACTTCGAGCTTTTCGAAACTTATCATCATCATCAGTAGTAGTACCTTGAATGTTTACGGGGTGTGTAAAGAAACAGACAACATCCTCCAGTGGTTCTCGGGTGATCTTTATAAATAAAGATTTCCATATTTATCACCATTTTATTTCTTTTCATATACATTTTGAATTATGTATTTAAATTGGCTGACAAGACTTTTCTGCTACTGAAAATTTCATTTTTACAAAAAACAAATCACTAATAAAAAACGTTTAGAAAGCTCTAAATACATAATTGACAGACAACTGCATAAATCTCAGGTAAGATTTTCACCAATCATTTTTAATAGAAGCATTTATTTGAACAAAGCCAAGTCCATACAAGATTTTACATAGTACTCATTAAGGATTTACATCACTACCAGTAGCTTATGAGACCAGCTCGTTTTCCGCTGCACAAATTGTTTAATCTTTGAATATAAATTTACTTCAAAAGAACACTTTTTTTTAATTATTTTCGCAAATTAATCAAATATATCCATAAAATGTTTAAATTTATATTACCTGGTTTCCAGATATTTTTATTCATGCAACACTTTTTATTCTGATTGTACCAGAAAAAAATACTACCGTATATATTTGTGTACAAGCCAACTTCATGTATAGTGTGACCTCTGAATTATTTTGCTTGAATTCCACCGACCCACGCACCTATTATGGGAATTTACAAAAAAACTGATAACAAAATTTCACACTATGCTCAAATGTATACAGTATATAAAACAAACAGCATCAAATATTTAAATTTCTTCCAGATTTTGAGGAATTATATCAAAGAGAAAAACAAATAAAAATGCTAGAATTATGTTCTTAAAAATGGTGCTTAAAGGAATAAAACAAATAAAAAGAATTGTACAAAATTGAGGATTTTACAGTTAAATGTGAGTTACCTGATAAACATGCAGTTATGTTTTGGCATAAGTTTGACAACAATTAAGAACCAATCAAATTGGTCTTTATCAAGGCTTCATTCACTATAAAGCATTAACATCAAGAGTGATTTTTCTAAAATCTCTGATAAAGTTATACCACTATCAAAATTATATTTTTTTTATATAACCACTTTACCCAAAACAAGGCAGGACTATCACAGGTGCACAGGGGGGTTACAGCAAGAAAAAAAATGCATAGCAGATGTCAAAGAAAGGATGAGAGATGGATGGGAATCAAGTAGATAGAAGATGGCAATTGACATTGCATTTAAACTTTTGGAGATTGGTTGCTTCCCTGATAGATACAAACAGAAGGGAGTTACAGTGAGAGAAAAATCAAGGTACAGGGAATATCAAAGAAAGGATAAGAGATGGATGGGAATCAAGTAGATAGAAGATGGCAATTGATATTGCATTTAAACTTTTGGAGATTGTATCTATCAGGGAAGCAACCAAACAGAAGGGAGTTACAGTGAGAGAAAAATCAAGGTACAGGGAATATCAAAGAAAGGATAAGAGATGGATGGGATTCAAGTAGATAGAAGATGGCATTGAAACTTTTGGAGATTGTAGCTATTAAGGAAGCAAGCAAATGGATGGGAGTTGCACAAATGAAAAGTATGAGAAAAGGAAGTTAGAGAAGAAGAAGAAGATGTTACAGTTAACTATTTCAATGGTAAAAGGGTGGGACCTTGATACAAATCTAGTAGTATACATAAATCCATATGATTGGGGAACTAGGGGGGGAAAAAAGCTCATCAGAATAGTTGACATAGAAATACTTACAGAAAAGACAGAGGGAAACAATATCAGTGAGAGAGAGCGACTGAAGGCGGCCTACCAAGGGTCAATTACATTGAAGATCCTCTTTTGAATTTTCTTGAGAACCCCAAAATGAATATCAGGAGCACCCGACCAGATATGGCAACAGTATTCAATGCACAGACAAATGGTAAATTTATAAATGTGCAAGATGGATTCTGACAAAACTTCCTGGCCGACAGTGAAACAACCTTCCTAGCAGATATATGTTTGATATAGTCATTCCATTTGAGGTCTGGAAGGGCACCTGAACATGGTGTAATGGTTAGCAAGCTTGTCTCGCTCATCAGTTACTGAATAGCAAGATTTGATCCTCACTGGGTGCCCCATGCTTTCAGCCTTGTGCCACATCTTGCTAAGAAAATCACCATTTAAGGTTTGGAATTATATATATATATATATGATCTCATGTAGTCATTAAAATAATATCACTGAAACAAATTTCTAACGAAAAAAATAGCACATGAACACAAAAAGAGGGGCAGAAAGTTGGAATATATTAAATTCTTTCTCAGAAATACAAAGCCACCTTTTAATTTTAAAAAAGCCAAAAGGCTTAAATTTACTCATAAATCATCTAGAATTATTATTCAGTTATTAATCAATTATCCCAACTTATCAGCTTTTTCTGGCTAAGTTAATATTTAGAAAATGATGTTAACTTAGATACTGGTTAAACACGTTAATAAAATGTCATACTTACCTTAATATGGAAATATATGAAATATATTCAGTGTTAATAGTTTTTATTTACACACACTTTATTTTTCTACCCAAAACATTATTTCACATACCAAATTATATTTACATTTGGTCTGATTTCCTGTGAAAATCTCATTCGCTTCATTAACTATTAAAAAAATCTTTCAAATTAACCGCAGCCTTTTTAAATATCAGTGTTACCATGGTAACAATTTTTTCCAGAGCTATGATGTTTCTCAAGAGTGAAAGATTAACATAAAAGAAAAAAAACAAATTTAAACATCCAGCTGTTTTTCACTTATTCTATCTTATATTTGTACAGATTTCCTGTCATAATTGTCTTTTGTTTCAAAAATATTTATATATTCAGGACTCGATAAAATTGATTTTCACACAGTTTAAGTAAAAAGAAAAACCAACCTGAGTTTCAAACAGGGAACTTTTTTTTAACTATTATTGGGACGATCATATAAATTGAACTTCTCAAAAATCTACTGAAACTTTTGCTTGACAACTTTCAAAAAAAGTTATTCATTATTTGTAAGCTGTTGGCAATTTACTGTGGTTCAGTTTATTTGAACATTCTAAAAATCAAAGCAGCTTTGAAATGACAAAGTATTAACACCAATGCATTCTAAACATCAGACTTAGACAAAATACCAATGACATTATAGACTTCCAAGTATAAATGTTTTGTTTTAAACGTACCACTGTTCAAATACAGAGTCTGGATAATTACCTCCCGTATAATAGTAAGACATTAGCTAGATGAAGACACCATTGCCAGTAATGTCTTACTATTATGTGGAAGGTATTTATGCCACACCCATATGGTGCTGAAACATTCAAGTGATTGATTTCACTGAAAATTTACAAATATTTGCTTGACATTTTGCAATGGAGATATTAATTGAAAGAACATCAGGAGCTGAGTATTTTATCAGCCAATTCCTGACGTGACAAGATCTTCCTAAACAAAAACAAATCAAGTTTTGGGAATTTGAGAATAACCTGCCCACCTGGGATTTTCTGTATAAAAGAAAAAAAATCTTCATATGCCAGTTTTTATTTTTATATTAAGAGTAAGAAATTTTCTTTTGAGATTTTAAATATGAATGAATTGTCTGACCATTTGTCAATATTTCTTCCTATGGCATAACTAAAAGCATTTATTTAAATTTCAACCCATTTGTTAAACAATCGATTTTTAAATGAGTGAAAGACTTTAGTAGAAATTCAAGCAATAAATCAGTATTTGACTTAGATCCAAGGCTTTTAAAAATGACATTTACCTGATTGCAAATAAATCCATGCAAGATGGAGAAGAAAATCATAGCCAAAAAACAAATTGTGCTTTTAGAGTTGACATCAAGTGAGTAAATAAAATAAATAAAAAAAAAAAAAAAAAGCCTTTTGTAAATTTGATTTATTTTTTATAAAAATTTGTTGTCAATGCTTCAAATGTTTTTTTTTTCTGTTGCTTGAGTGAATGAAGAGTCAGTCAGTCAAATGTCATATGTGATGCATGCTTAAGCGTGCATGTCTCTTTCAATCCATGACTAACTAGGCAGATTTTTCCGCAGTAGGTTGCTATTCTTTTTCTATGGTAGACTGGCTGCCAACCAAGGCTACAGAACCCGATATGTCCTGCTATTCAACCCGTAGCTGGAAGGAGAACAGATGGATTAATACCTTTCCCAAAGGTATTTGCATATAAATGAATGCAATGAATTAAACTGAAATTCAAACTCAGCTCTCTGATTTCTCATTGCGAGCTGATATCCATTGCACCACAACACACACCTTCGGTGAATTCTTCCGGATACTTAGAAACAGGTCATGCAAATGAAAGAAAAACAGTTAAAATAAAAAAGCCTAACTATGAATTTTTTTTTTTAAAGAAAACAAAAAGAGGCCATCTTTGACTAAATATTTTTAAAAAAATAAAAAAGAAAATAAAAAAATTTTTTTTTTTAACAAATTTTTTCAATCCTTCGATATCAAAAAATTTGAAAGTCTATAAAAACACCAGTTTTCAACTCTTCCAATTTTAGTCAAATCCTACTTGGATAGTACAAAATGGACCCCCACCCCTACACAAAAATGTAGACAAAATGTTTTTTGACAATGTCACAAATCAAAATGGTGAAATATACAATGCCTATGACAGCTGAAAAGATTGGTCAATTGATTAGCTTTTTTTGTTTTAATGAAATATTTTCATACAAACCTGTTCATTTTCTCCCATCAAGTAAGACTATTTGAAGAATTCTGATAAACATCAACTTGAAAAACACATTTTATTCCTTCTGTAAGTTTGTTAAATTGTATCAAAAAATATTTTTAATTTTACGTTAGTAAAATTATATCAAAGCAAATGGATTTGAACCCCAAAATGTGGATGATGTGTAAACAACACCATTTCTAATAAACAAATTTTGGAACAGAGTGGTTTCACAGTCAAATTCAATTGCTAACCATTCAACATTTACAGAAATCACTTGAATTTAAAAACAATGAAATTAAATTCAAAATTTTTTTTTCAAACTTGTCACCAAATGGAGAGAAGAGGGGATTCTGTTTAAATTAAACAATTTAAGACATCTGTATAAAAAACTGAAAAAGAATTTTAAAAAAAAAAAAAAAAAAAATGCAGACAAAATGTTTTTGACAATGTTACATATAAAAACGGTGAAATATACAACGCCTATGATGGTTGAAGAGATTGGTTAGTTGATTTTTTTTTTTTAAAATGATAAAGGGGGGAAAAAAAAAAAAAAGGGAAAAAAAAAGAAAAAAAGAGAGAGGTTAAGAAGCAAGTCTCATAAATCACATCTCTTCAGTTAGTTCTTTCCTGGAATCTTATCTATGTCAAATTTAGCTAAGAAAATTTGGTTGTCCTTATTTTTTTTAAACTACAAAACTCCTCCAGACAAATTTGTTTTAGTAATTAAAACTGGGTCATTTCCCAAAATAAAAACAAAACATTTGATAAATTTATTCCCAGGTTCGAAATTCATTAACTGTTTACATTAAAAGCAATTTTTTTTTTTAAATCTTCTAGTATTTCATGTAAACAGGATCTGTCTTTTTTTTTTTGTTTTTACTCATCAGAGGACTTTCATTTATCTTTTACTTCCAATCAAAATTTGATTAAACACAGATTGAGGTAAATGACAAAAATCTTGATTTTCTTTCTTTCACCATAAACTGTCATGAAATTGATGGTTACACCAAATCCATTTTATTCACTACCATCACAAGAAAATGTAGTAAAATCAGCCAAGTTACAAATTGGTTTCTGTTTAGAATTCCGTAACAAATTAACACCAAATAAATTTTTTGTTAATTAGGCATTTTGCAGTTCGAGCATGATGTGTGTTATCAAAAACAAATTTTTGTTCTTAGAATTTGGTAAATATTGCACATCTTTGTAGCTTAGAAAGCAAATCTTCATTTTCATACACTTGCTTTAAAAAATGTACATTTTAAAGCAAATCAAAATTCTACTGAATTAATAAAGAAAAACCGAAAAATTTATCATTGAAACATACAATTATCAACAAGACAAAATTAATGTGCAAATTAAATAAACAAAAAATTTTTTAAAAATGTTTAACCATTAAACATATGCATTAAGATGTCTGCTACGAATTTTAATTTTAATGCATAAAATATGAGTAATTTGATTAACCAATTCTCAATTTCAATTAGAAATGATAAAACTAAGAATTAAAAATCTCTCTGGTTTGGACAGTCTAAGCTTTGAAAGCTGAGATTAATATCTTGTAATATTTTCTCTTGTGGGAGAAAAAAAGAAGTTCCATTACTATTTAATCATTTCCAGATTAATGTGAAAATATACTAACAGTAAAAGCAATTGAATATAACAGCCAATAAATAAATTTCACAACTTTAAGGAACCCTAAAATTATGGAATTATGAAAATATTGTTCAAGATATCAAAGTTTATCTGAAGAATGTTAAAAAAAAAAAACCAAAACAATTTTAGCAAATGAGTAAAAAATCTCAGAAAATTCTGAAATATTTTCAGAAATCATTTAACATCAATTTATTCCTTTAATGTCAAAATATTTTTCCAATGAATTAAACAAATGTTAAACTGACACTCTTGACCAATATTTGGAGAGATTCCTTAAACTATTTAAATAAAGTTTTATTATTTAATAAACAAAAATTTTAAAATAAAAGGAAAAAATAAAAAACAAAAATTGTTTTAAATCAAAATAAATATAAAAATATAAGATTATAATAAAAATTATTTAATAGCAAAAAATGTTTTAAAAAGAAAAAAAGATGCAATAAAATAAGATGAAATTAAGATTGTGGAAATGATAGATGCTTAGAGTTTCAGTTTAAAGGCGCCTCTGAAGCTGATGAAATATGGGCGAATTGCTGTTGTGTGAATGATGTGAGGAGACCGTGATGGTGGCAGTGGTTATCGATCATTAAATGGAAAGAGCTAGATGTGGGAGTTTGCTGCTGCACCAGGCGGGCAAGCTGATTAGCAACAGGACACAGTAAGTCTCTTTCTCTTCTTTAAGAAGAAGATTGCATTATTCATCGGCCTCTTCTTCCAACTCTTTGGAAATTTCTAGGTAGTCACTAGCTTTGATTTTTCTGGGAATAATATCTGCAAAAGATAAAACAGAAAAGTTTTAAAAATATCCACAAAAGATAAAATAAAAATGAATGCTTTTATTTTGTTTGTTTTATATTATAAATGAATAGTTTTTAAATGAATAATGATTTATTTTCTAACTCCCATGTATTCTCCATGAATGTGCAGATAATAGGTAGTGACTTGGAATGAGAAATCAACACATCAAGTTCAAATTTCAGTTGAGTTTGTTACATTGAGAAAGGTATGAATCCATCTCTTTTCTCCCTAGCTATAAGTAAATAAGCAGAACAGGCTGGGCCATATAACCCTGGATGACAACCGGCTTATGAGGACAACACTGAATTCAAAACATGAGGCAGCTCATTTGGTGATTTGGTAGCATGCTATGTGTACTAATGCCCTACATTTGGTTCTTCCAAAAAGTGTGCTTGTTTCTGCACATGCACTTACCACTATAGTTAAATCAGATATTAAGTGGTCTGGCTATAAACAGAGTTGCAGACCCTAATAAGTTGAAAAATGACAGGAGAGTCCAGTGATTTCTAATTTTTTGTTTTCTTTTCCATTTCACTTTCTTTGTTCACAAACATCAAACACAATCCTTATTAGGTTAATATTATATATTATTATATAAATTTTCCAGGACAAAAATTACCATGAATTAATAAAAAAAAGTGGATAGAAGTACTGTTTGCATCTGTGCAACTAAGTATTCCTCTGGTGGTCCCCCTTTTTCTCCTGGAGAGGATATCTTATTTCTCAGCAGGGAACACAACTGTCATATTCTAAACTGTACTAACAAGACAAGAATAATAAAATGTTCTACATATGAACACACACTCACAAATTGAACAAAAGCAAATTCTCACAAGTAACTGCCATATTGAAAGACATAATGCTGCAATTCAAAAATAAATATAAGCAGTATCATTCCCATTTGTTGATAAACATTATGATCTTATACTATGCACATCAACCCATACACTTTACTTTCATCTTGTTGCAGAATTTGCCATAAATGCATTATGAAGTTACAGACAAATTGAAAGAAAGGGGATCTTTTTAATTTAAATAATTTATAGCATATTTCAAACAATACTTTATAAGAAAAACATGGAATCAGAAAACTAACAGGATGTTTCCCTGTTTTTTGCAGCAGCTAAACAAATTAAAGATATTAAAGACAAAAAAGTAAATAATAATCACTGAATATTCTAACTTCATGAAATATATCTCAAATTAGATTAACATTTCCACTGTTGTAAACATACATTGTCTGCTGCTAATTTGCCAAAACATGCATATACCTCCCAGAAAAAGAATAACTTGTTTTTCATAGTTTTACCTATGGGAGATACCAAAGCATGTTGTGATTCAGAGAAAACAGACTACATTGGCGACACTTAGACAAGAAATTGAAAATACATATGCAGCAATCCAAATGAACACTTTAACCTATGTTGCACAAGCAGTAGTTTATCTATAGGCCACCATTTTAAGCATCTCTTGTGAAGGTAATTTTTATTGATCTTGTGATCTCTGAATTAATTTAATATTACATTATTTATACAAGTTTTTTTTCTTTCATGCATGCACACACAGCTATCTTTTATTTATTAGGAAATATCGACTGGTTTACACTCCACCCATATCTATTGAACAGGTGAAGAGGCTTATCCCTTGTTTCCTGTTTAGGATGTGGTTTCCGGCTTTCTCTTTTCCAATCTTTTCACTCTTACATAGCCCCCCTGCTCACCAGTGGCGTTACCGCCTTGCTTGGGGTGATATGAGAGTGGGTGGGCAAAATTTGACATACTGTTAGTCCTCAAAGTAATTTCCATCAGCATTTAGAACCTTTTACCAAAATGCTCCAACTGTGCAATGCCCAAAACGTCAGGTGTTCTGGATGCAAAAAAAAGTCTGTGAGTGATGTCAGAAATCTTCATTGTTTGTGAAGGATTTCCCATGAGCATAACTGTTCAAAGAATGGAAGAGATGGTAATCTGTTGGCACAGGGTTTGGGAAGTAAGGGGGTATGGTGCAGTATCTCTTAGCTAAGTATGAAGCCGAACATTTTCATGGAGGAATAGTACACCCTTGTGATTAACCAATGCAGGCTCTTTTCACTTCAGTGCCTGTTGAACACATTCCAATTACCACGATACATGTCTGCAGTAAAGGTTAGGCCTATAGGCACTATTTGCCAAGTAGTCAATCAAATACAGAGCATGATCTTGCACAGGTGTAGAGGTGGTCTTCTTGTATTATTACTTTAAATATTATTTTTAGTAGATATTCATATTTGAGTGAACACTCCGTTTATTTATTAAACAGTATATTTATTTTTGTCTACTGGCATATTTGATTTTTGTTTGTTTGTTTCGAGGTTTAACGACCTATCAATCCTTATGGAATCATTTAAGGTCATAACAAATGATTTTGGGTAAGGTTATATTATTTTTACAGAATTTTGGAAGATGTCTTGCTTTTTAAACTTTTCCATTGCTTTCAAGTTGTATTACTTTTTAAATTTTTCCCCTTGGTGAGGGTCGGATCTATTTTTGATCTTCGGATCTTTACTTAAATTATATTTTGTTGTATAGTTTGATCTTTTTGAGGAAGGTTAAAATCGTATTAGAGTTTATTTTTTCGAAAAGATCTTCCAGGTTGTTAACATTATAGAGGGATTGCCAGATATATGTAAAGTCACTGGCAGTCAAGTAGAACATGTTTTACTGTATAGTGTTCTTGACATGCAATGCATTCAGGAGGTTTTTCATTTTTTAGGAGATAAGAGTGGGTTAGGCATATTTGAAAAAAATTTTATTAAAGTATATAAAATATGCATGCACTGCTGGTGCTCAAACCTACAACCATCGTTAGATGCCACAGAGAGAGTCATTCAAAATCGTGTTAACATATTAAATCAACTAAACCATATGATGCATGTTTTGTGAATAAATGATTTCTACAATTTGCATGCATACACAAACATACACACATACATATGTGTATGATTTTTCATGACATGATCAAATGCCAGAACCAGGAATTTGTGTTATAATCTAACTACCAATTTGTGCTATTTTCAAACTAGCATAAAAATATATTCACATACATTCACCTGTTTGGGAAGTATTTTTACTGTGTTGGAGAGTCATTTAACTTAGTGCTGCAAGGTATCCAGTCAAATTCAAAGTGACAGTGCCCATGAGAAATTGCTAACATGGCTATTTCCCATCATTTATTGGCAGTAAATGACAATTTTTAATTTTTCTCAAAATAGGCCAGCACAGCCAAGCAACAAAGCAGCATTGAAAATGTTAAAACACATGTTACTATGTGACAGAAACATTTGCTAGAGATTAAATTGATCATAGATGTGTCATCAACATACAGAGAGAAAGTCTTAACTGCTATCATTTAATACACAAACAAGTAAAGAGTAAATGCTAAACACACAAGAAAAAAAGAAAACTACCTTGTAAAAACTGCAAAGTTTCTTCCGTATTAACCACTTCTGCCAGATCACCATATTGCAACTGTTTTCGATCACGTCCATTTGTTAAGGAGACCCTGGCAAGGTTTTGTACAAAGAACTCCTACAATGAGCAAAAGAAATTTAATTAAATTAATGGAGTTGACAGGAGCATTTATAAAGAATTAATGTGTTATGAGATTAACATCACAGAAGCAACATAACATCAATTTAGGACAACTGTCTATGGAACGGTGACAGGGCAATACAAAATTTTTAATCTAAAGCCTGTTAAATTTATTCTGAAAGTAAAAATCATATACTTGAGTACAGCATAAGTTTTTCATGATCAATTTTTTTTGTTAACACAAAAAATAGGGGATTGCATTATACACAGGTAATATTTTTGAAGAAGATAAAAATTGTGCATTTTTGGTAACCTTCAGAAAAATTCAGAGTTTGTACTATACAAGAAGTTGGCTTATACACATGTATATGATTTTTTTTTTTTTTTAAATAAAAGGAGCACACACAGACACTTCACACAAAAAAATAAAAAATTATTTGTCTCTTTTTAAACTGTTAAATGAAACCTGAATGAAAAATTAAAGTTGAAGGATTTAAATTTAGATAATGTTTTTTTATTCATCTCTATGGAAAACATTTGCATTTAATTGTAAGAACTAATTTTGCTGTAATAAACAAAAAGAAAATTATTTTCTGTAAAAAATATAATTTTGGGTTAAAAACTTGAATGAACTATTAAGTAACATTTATGCATTGTTTTCTTGTACAATAAATTGAAAACACAAAGAATTTTAAAAATTATAAACATTCTAATCATAACATGAGGTAATTATTTTAAAAAGTTTTTGCTTTTGTTGGAAAGTGTGCATATTCATCATATCGAAAATAGAGTATGATTCTTAAAGTTTGATTATTCTGAACATGAAAATCAATAAGAACATTTCTATGTCAATAGATTCATTATAGTGATTTAACCAAAATGCTTAGATAAAAATAAAGACATGAGAAAAATTACAGTAAAATTTAACTAATTTGTTCCTGCCTTTATTTAGCTTTAAAATATTTTAGCGTTTTTTTGTTTTGCAGCTAACAACTATAAATAATAAAGTAAAATTTTGGAGATATTTTTTTTTATATAACAGTTCCAGGGTGAAAACATTAGTCCTAATGTGCAATGCACAAAAAAAAAAAAAAAAAAAAAAAAGAATCTATTCTATAAATGGCTCAGGTTGTATTTATAAATACTCCATATATTGTCAATATACCAATATTTTATATACTGCATTTAACTTTGCACAAGACATTTTTTTTCAAATGTACAAAAAAAAAAAAAAAAAAAAAAAAGTGCTAATGTCTAATATGTTGTATTATAAGCGAAAAACAACTTAATAAAGTATTGTTAATAAAACACAACTGAATACAGACTTGGTTAGGTTACACATTTTTGTGTAGTATTCTACAGTTTAGACTTCTACTACACTTGAAAATCTAGTTTCACTGGAAATAAAATGTCATTCATATTTCAGAGCACCACAAAAGAGGACTTGGTCTGGGGACATTTTTCTGTTAAATATTTTGCTTTGTCTGCATCTACTGTAATTAATCATCAAAATGCATGTACATTCATTGTACTTTTTACTGATTGCTTTATACAGGGTTCCCACAGATCTGTGTAAAAAAAATTCCAGGACTTTTTCAGGATTATGTTAAGTTTCAAGGACTGAAAAGCAAGCACACACAATGGTCATCAATTTAAAAAAAATGTAAAACTTGTGATTTATTTTTTCATAGTTTGACAGAGGAGATGTTCAAAGAAAAGCTACAGGTGGTTCTAATAATTCATGTCACATGGATCAGTTAAAAGCAGTGGAGAAATCCAAGTATAGAAAGCTAAAACACAACTGAATACAGACTTGATGAAATTACAAATTTTGTGTAACATTCTCCAGTTTGGACTTCTACTACACTTGAAAATCTAGTTTCACTGGGAATAAAATGTCATTCATATTTCACAGCGCCACAAAGGAGGACTTGGTCTGGGGACATTTTTCTGTTTCAAATTTGATGACATCTGGCCAAATGTTTGTACATTTTCTAACCATCTATGGCAGAAGTACAAAAGTAATTAGACAGGGTTGCCAGATTAAACTTAATATAAAGCCAAGCGAAAAAGTCTTAATATATTTAATCATTTTTCCAGTTAAAACAAAAGCAAGAGATACAGGTCATAATTAGCCTGCAAACTTTAAAAATAATATTCTTATTTTTTCAAAAGAACACATTTTCTATTCTATCATCCTTCTTGTCTACATTTTAAACCAAATTTGATTAAAAAACTT
Organism: Ascarosepion bandense; assembly: GCA_037127315.1. Classification (NCBI taxonomy): domain Eukaryota; kingdom Metazoa; phylum Mollusca; class Cephalopoda; order Sepiida; family Sepiidae; genus Ascarosepion; species Ascarosepion bandense. The sequence continues at coordinate 4,988,796 of JBBBDQ010029369.1, read as the reverse complement.
GTTACTTTTTTGTTATATATATAAATTATTTGTTTATAGTATGAAATGTGGTATACAAGCATTTCTTAATCACAGAGATCTTGTTTTTTCTGATGTGTTGACAATCTAAATATAGTTAACCAGAATTGACAAACTGTTGAAACCCAAGTGAACATTTTCTTTTTTGGTTTTTAACTACCTAAATTAAATACTTTCAGCAATTATTTAAAATTTTATTAAATTTTAGTTACTTTAGCTTTATAGCTAGAGTGAAGTAAAACATGTGCATTGTGGTCCAGTGGATATCGGAACGAGAAATCGGGGAACAGAGTTCGAATTCCAGTTGAATTTATCGCATTCACTTACACTTGGGAAAGGTGTCTCTTCCTTCCAGTTATGGACATACTGGGTTCTATAGCTTTGGCTGGCAACCAGTCTACCGCAGAAAGCAATGGCAAACTACTGCGGGATAATCTTCTGCCCAGTCAGTCATGTCTCGAAAGAGACATGATCGCCCAAGCGTGTTTCACGTATGGCACTTAACTGACTGACTGAAGTAAAACAACAACAAAAAAAAAAAAACAATCTAAAAAGTTCAGGGTTTTCCTGTAAGAGGAACCACTCCTGAAACACGTTAACCTTTTAAAACTTAGGAAACTCCATAAAGCGAACATTTCTAAACACGAATAAAAAAAAAATTATTTTAAAAATCTTTCTGCATGAAAATTTGTATTAAGCTTCGGTAATAAAAAAAAAAAAATCTAGTCACCCGCTGACGTAAAAAAAAAAAAAAAAAAAAAATGCAAAATTTTGAACGCGTTTAAAAAAGAATTTAAAAAAAAAAACCTTTTGATCTTTCCTCTTAATTTAAGAATCTTAAGACTTTTAACAAAACATTGTTTTTTTTTGTTGTTTTTTTTTTACGGAAAAGCTTGGGTTTTAAGTTTGGGGCCCTTTTTATTGGGGGGGGGGGGCATGCCGTCTTACAGCGAATTAAGTGGAAGTGCTTATACATTTTTTAATTTAAGAACAAAAAAAAAAAAAAAAAAAAAAAAATCAACTTAATTACAATTACATACTGTCTGAACTGAATCACTTCAACAAATGTTAGTGCATGTATTTTTCTGAAAAGTCTCAGACAAAAAAGATTATAAAAAGAAATTTAAAAACAGTTTTAAATTTCTGGAAATCGAGGAAAAAAAAAAGAAATATGCAAACTGTAGCAAATTTCAATGATGCTAAGAAGTACAATTTAAAACTAACAGTTAAATGACTTCCAATAACTGTAAAAAAAAAAAAGTCGGAGGGTCGATTTGACACGGTAAACTGAACCTCCACATTTTTAAATTGATAACAAATCAATATTTTTCCGTTCTAACATGTTCCGCGAGGCATTTTTTTTTTTTACTGTAAAACAGACATTTTCTTTATCCTGCTTTAATTAACTTATTTTTTTTTCGTTTGTTTTGTTTCATACGAGAAGACGTTTCAGAAATTCAGATAAAAAATAGAGATCCAACAGGTTTTTTTTTACTTATTATATGTGCGTGTGTTTTCACTCGGATTATGAAGCCAGGTAAAGCAATCTAAATTACTTCAATATTTGTTTTTCCCACTGATGTTAATGATACATACACAATTCTTTTTGTGGGTACCTACACTCATCTAGGTAAGGACAAAATTTTCTCAGTCCCGGAAACTTATGTCATGAAACTATCAGAAAACTTTTACTTATGTTTCATATAAAACTGATAGCCAGTCAACTACAACACTAAGATACGAGAAAAAAAATGTGATACTTAGTCTTGTTTTGCTGATTAGGCTATAACAAGATTTTTTAAAAAAACTCTTTAACATGTAAAATTCTTATCTGTGCAAAAAAGGATAATTTTACGGAGTTTTTTTTATTTTACTTTGCAACTTAATATTTTTTATTATATATATTTTTACTGAGATACTAAATAAAACGAACTGTTTTTTAAGTTATTTCACAAAAAAAGCTACAAAAAAATCAACCTGCGTTAAAAAAAAAAAAAACACTAGAAATTCTTCAAACAAAATAAGGCGACCCTTCAATAGAATGATGAATCATATACTCACTGTAGCTTTTCCAGTAAGAAACAAAGCTTCCTGACTTATACTGGAAACATCTGGAGAACTTTTCATAATAGTTTTCACACGAGAAAGCGGTAAAGCACAAAAACTGTTTTTGTCAGCCATGATGTTTTAATCCCGCAGTGAATAACCGGAAGTGTCATGAAACGCGCTCGGGTCCAAATGAACACAAATCTGGCAAAATCTTTTTTTTAAATTTCTCACAGAATAATACATATATTTAAAGTAGTTATTACAACTCCAGTTGTATTTCCGATTAGTTAAAAAAGTATAATATTATTTTTGAAAGAATGCAAATGACTTCTCATCATTGACTCATTCATTACATTTTTTCAACTTTAGAAATTGTTCTCTATTTTTTTTTTTTTAATATAAATTTCAGAACATTTTTCCGGTCAAAAGAGAGATTTTTCATTTTTCTAATGAAAATCCATTCTAATTTAATTACAGAACATTCTTGTACAATATTTTCTGAAATGGTACTGCCTCCAGTTAAATGTTTTCACAAATTATGCTACCTAAAAAAAAAAAAGCGTAAAAATTATAAAATAAAACTTTGTTTAATGAACAATTTCTGAAAAATAGTTTGCAGTTGAGTTTATCGTACTTGTCGATATGCATCCACACATGATATTACACTTTATAACAACTCAGATAATTTATCAAATGGAGCGTAATTCGAAAATTAATGCCCGCGAAAGATGTAAACTAGAAATGCAGTTTAAAAATCAGCATCAATCATTTTATTACCGGTTAAAATCATAAAATAATATTTTAATTTATTTAATATAATTGACAATAAATTCTAAGCAATGAAAGAGATAATAGCTTAGAATAAATAAATACTGTGCTTAGAAATCGAAAAGTTTGAGTTCCAGTCGGGTTCGTCACTTATGCTCAAATGCACAAGCAAAAGTTATGGATGCATCTCTTCTCCCCACTTACCAACTATGAATAGCAGGACAGATCAAACCAATCTACCATCCCGGTGATATGTTATACACATTTCAGGGTACCAAATGGGAACTTTTGTTCTCCCTATCGCTGTGAGCTTCAGACTGTAGGTAGCGTTGGCCAGGTTTGCGAAATGAACTTGTGTCACACATAACTCAGCCCACCACATGAAGAATCAGAAGGTTGAAAAAAACAAGATAAAGGATTCTTATTTGAATTTGATAAGTGTAAATGTATTTATTGTGTTGCTTCGTTTTGGTATAATTAGAAGATAGCACAAACTTGAATTAATGATGTTTATTTTTGGTATAAAACTTTAGGTTTTTACATCAAGTTACAACCTTTAAATTTTGTGTGGATACAGTAGCAGACTAGCTAAATTCTCTTCACTGTGGGATGCTAGTAGTAAACGAGCCTATCCCTTCAGGACTCTAGTGGTCAACTGACTAGCCTCTTTCCCTTTTCAAATCTCCTACACAAAACTACTGTCCTTAACTCCTACTTCTTACTCCTACTCTTCTTCCTACTCCTACCAAAAGAGACGGTTCCTTATTTTGCAGCCCAATTTTGAATTCTTGGCGTCAGTGTGTCTATCTTTTTTCTTTTTTAGAACACTCGCCATTTTATAAACCATAACATATTTAACGAGAAAAATGGCATCAATTTTGTTGTTTTGATGTAGCATTTATGTTTGATTTTGAAAGTTCTGCGTAAAGTTTTTATTTTTATGTGTATGTTTAAGTAAGAATTCAGTTTTTAAATTTAGACGAAATGGAAATCCTGAGTGTGAATGAAAGCGGAAATCATGTCTTTGTTTTTTTCTTTTTGTTGTTGCCGACAAGTAAATGAGAAAAGTGAATAATCAATTCGTGAGACGTGGAAGAGAGAGTGAGAAAAGAGCATTTCACCTAAATGAGACGTCCGGTTTACGACTTGTGACTCTCTGTAATATTATTTCTTTCTTTGGTGAAAGTACATAAGGAAGAATGAGAATCAATGAATTCATTGTGAAAGAGGTGAGAGAGTAAGAAATTAGTGATAAAAATTAGTGAACCTGTTGGGGCCTCTTATGCAAGGTTAATGTAGGTTTGAAGTTCACATGGCACAAGGCCATTTCCCAAGAACTTCCTAACTAAATTCCTGCATACCAACAATTATTTTTTATACAGTTGAAATCATTCATTAAATTAGCAAATTGAAAATCGATAGAAATGGTCTAAGCATTAATTGTAATTATATAAAGTGTATTAACAATAACAAGAAATACATACTTTTACCGACGTTGAAAGTGTCTGATTAAATAAAAAAATGTCTTTCATTTTCTGCATAAGATTGTGTTAAAGCTTTTGAGGTAAGTTGTAATGTTCTTTATCGCTGGAAGATTTATCAGTGTCATAAGTAATTTGTGTGAGGAATAATATTGATGGAAGATTGGTAAAAAATGTCTGAGTTCGTGAGTACGTTCATCTTTGTAAAGTTCAGAAGAATGATTTAGTAAGAAGAGAAGTTGAGTTGGTCTTAATGTTTCACAAACCAACTGCCTCATGAAAAGCGCTTTTTTTATTGGTAAATGTTTAAATGTATATGCTTTTTGTATTGACTCATGAAAAGTTATAGGTGTGTGTAAACTCGGATTTTTTGTGCAATCAAATCTTACGAAATCCAACAAGATGACGTCTAGCGCCTTAGCGGCGTATCATCAGCAACTGGCGTGGGCGTATATTGTTTCTTCTTCTTCTTCTTCTTCTTCTTCTTCTTCTTCTTCTTCTTCTTCTTCTTCTTGTGTCCTTTAGCAGCTCTTAACACGCGTTTCTTTCTCCTATCTCTTTCCTTTTATCTAACCTGTAAGTATCAGATTCTCCAAGCCCTCCCTCCTCGTTACGTATGCAACTCTTATTTTGTTACTCCCCTCTCCAGCCTCATGTCATTTGCCGAACGTTACGTGATCGTCGTGACCTTTTCTTACTCAAAGAAAGACCTCTTCATTACTACATGGGTTACTCGACCTGAATATATTTCTAAATGGGCTCCCGATTATGTTTTACTCTTATAAAAATATCTTGCACATTTGGCTCTTTTGCAAGTGCCTTGTATACCTTTATCACACTGGGTACTGTGATAGTTTTGTGTATCCGTACTTGCGTGTTATACGGCTATATCGTGTTGAATGCACCGGTTCCCGTCCGATCACCGAAGTTAAGCAACATCGAGCCTGTTCAGTACTTAAATGGGTGCCCATTTGAGAATACCAGGTGCTGTAAACGTAAGGACCAAGAATGGTCCACTAGTCCCCCAGGGTTGGGCGCAGGGCTAACAACCCTGCCTCGTAAAAACAGCTTGTTACAACAACAAAATTGCTGCCCTATGCACAATTGGGTGTGATGGATAAATGATGATAACTTGTGTGTTACTTTGTTGCCCCCACCCCCCTTTTTTTCGATTGAGAATGTTCCCAAGTATCTAATGTGATTTATAAATTTGCCTTGCATACTGCATCCTTCAAACCTAAAAACAGTTCTCTGGATACACAACCATGATGCTCCTCCACTAATCCAACCCATAGACTGAGATATACAATGTACCAGCCCGTAAGACGCATGCCAAACTAGTTAAAACCAGGCAACTGACATGCAAATCTGTGGCACTGGACGGGATATTTACTGTGGTTTATCTTAAATCAAAACGTGTTAACACTTCCACTCGGTTAAGATCAGAGGCCATGAGAACAATGCATAAGATAGCACCAGGGCATTTTTTATTATTATTATTATTATTATTATTATTATTATTATTATTATCACTTTGCAATTTCTCACTTTGTTCTTCATCGGCATAAAAACATTCACGATCTGGCAAGTTCAATAAAGAAAAAAAAAACTACCAAGTTGTTGCTGGAGCTTTATAGACAAATCAGTGAGTCATTGCAAAGGAAGGAGAGCAACAAAATACCAGGACTTTGCCAGGGAGCTAAGAAAACTATGGACTTATTCCATTTTTGCAGACGGTGTTGAGAATTATTTTTGTCGGGAAAAAAGTAGCCGAAGTGTTAAAAGTGAAAAAATCAGATGCGAAGTTTACTAAGTACAAAATTATTTTTTAAGCGAGTTCATCAAAGTGATTCGAAACAAAATATCTGTCAGTCGATTTTGAAGAAGGGTAACCCTAGGTCGAAATGAAGCTTTGACAATTTCCTGTGTACGGGGTTACTAGAAATAGAAGAAAACAGGAGCTAGAAATATTGCAAATTCAACTGAGTGTCCCGTAGAAATAAAACAACACGAATATTATCTTTTTACGGAAATACCAGGCAACTGATATTTCTTTTCCGTCACTTATTTTGACTTGCTTGTAATATTCGATATACATGAATGTATATAAATCTACACCGTATCGTTGAATCTGTTTTTTATCATATACCAATCAATGTCTCGCATGTCTAGACCATCCTCGTCTAAATAAGCGGTCCTGTTTTGGCTAATCTGAGATCTGCAACACAACATGGGCTGAATCAGTCAAAGGTCAGGGAGATTGACTGGACGCAGCCAGAGGTCGTGTTATATAAAAATGTGCAGTAAGAAACTTTCTTTTTTTATCTCGCTAGATATTGGTCACAGTGCTTGGCCTTTTTCATCGGCTTCTCCTTGTAGAAAGATGTGTTAAAGCCTCCCAAAATGCAGCCTTCACAACCACGATACGATCACCAAAGTTAAGCAACGTCAAAACTGGTTAGTACCTAGATAGGTGACTGCTTGGGAGTACCAAGGGTTGTAAGCTTGAATGTGTGGTTAGTTTAATGAATAATGCCTCGTAATTGTTAAGCGGAGAGCCGAAATCCAATTCCTATTGGGTTCGTTATATAGAAACACTTTTGGGAAAAGTATGAATCTACCTCTTCTCCCACAGGTATGGGTTAATTAGTAAAATTTGTATCGCTAAGCTATTATTATCTCGAAAGAAAAACATTCTTACAGTTTAAAAATATTTCTGGTTTTAAATAACCGACAAAGGATTGATAAACTGTAAAGAACGAACTAGTCTATCATTTTCCTTTCTCTTTCTCTCCAAATATACTTCTTTTTTTTCTCTCCAAATATTCTTTTTACAGCTAATAACATTAATGGACATAGCAGACAGTAACATCACTTGGTACTTTCGGGCAGTATGATCATATATCTTTTTTAATGTAGTTTCATTTAAAATTATTAAAAGTCGCGAAAATCACCTCTTTTATACTGCGAGATGTCGACGCTTTTCAGTAAGTATGTAAAAGCTCTTTAAACATCCGTCCCTCAAACAATATTTGGTGAACTCATGTGAATTCCGATAAAAATACGAAATTCAAAACATGGATTTTAAAACAAGCGACATTTAATGCATGTATTAACAAAAAGAAATTACGTTAATTTGTATACAGTTGAAAGGAAAGGAAAATATATTGAAAACTTAGCTTTTAAGAATGTGCTTGTGTGTGATACAAACATGTGTGATACACACATGTATGTATGTGTGCGCATGTAAGAATTCAGTCGTCAGTCGACCAGGAAAACGAATTTTCCCAGTGGGGACTTTTTTTTTTTTTTTAATCATATCACCCCGATCAAGGCGGTAACGCCACTGATGTGCAGGGGGCTACGTAATAGTGAAAAGATTGGAAAAGAGAAAGCCTGAAACCACATCCTAAACAGGGAACAAGGGATGGGCCTCTTAACCTGTTCAATAGACGTGGGTGGAGTGTGAACCGGGCGATAGATAGATTGATCTATCTACTCCAATTGAAAAAAAAAAAAGAAACCAAAGTGAGAAGATTGGAAAAGAGAAAGCCGGAAACCACATCGTAAACAGGGAACAAGGGATGAGCCTCTTAACCTGTTCAATAATTTCATATGCGTGCTACTATATCTGGAAGCAAAAAGAAAAGGAATGGGAAATGTTTGTCTTTTTATAAACCTAAAGAGTGCTGCAACAATCTAAAGAACAACATAGCTGAGAAAAGAAGAGAAAGAGAAAAATAAAATTATATCTACGTGTGTACAGGTAGCTAAAATAAAGAAAAATATCACGTGATTAGCGGTAGTATGTATGAGAGAAAGAGACAGTGTGTGAGTGCGTCACGTGATTTTGTGAAATTAAGTTGTTGACCTGCCCGGGCATGTCTCTTCGGAGTCCCGTATTGTCACTATTACGTTCTGGAACAAAAAGAGGAAGATATACCTTTTATACCGCCGATTAGGACGCCACCTAGCTGCATTAAACGAAGTCCATTGGTAAATAAAGTGGAGCAATCCCACACTTAATAGATACAGTAAAATCTTTATTAGCAGAGTTATTTTTTTTATAATTTCACCACAAACAGGGCAATAAATTCACTAAGACGCAAGGAGGTTACTACGTGTGATTATTAAGGAGAGAGAACAATAAAAGAAGAGGAATTAAGGTAGAAGATAACAACTGACATTGCATTTAAATTTTTGAAGATCAAAGTTCAGTGAAAAATTTTGAAGCCGGAAGAAAGTTCCATTTGCAAAAAGAAGAAACGGTTAGCATAGAAGTTACGTTTACATCTAGCCAAGTCGATTGTAAATTGATGGGATCTTGTTGGCAATCTAGTCAGTCAGTTAAGTACCATACGTGATACACGTTTAGGCGATCATGTCTCGAAAGAGAAATGACTGACTGAGCAGAAGATTTTCCCGCAGTAGTTTGCCATTACTTTCTGCGGTAGACGGGTTACCAACCAAGGCTATAGAACCCAATCTGCTCTGTTATTTGACCCATAGCTGGCGGGAAGAGACGGATTAATACCTTTCACAAGGGCATTTGCGAGTAAATGAATGCAAGGAATTCAACTGGAATTCGAACTCGGTTCTTCGACTTCTCGTTCCAAACCGATATGCACTACACCACAACGCACGTATTGCGCTTAGATTTATGAAGTCTAGGTACTATAAAAGATAAGTTAATAAGAATAGTTACAATGGAAGTATTTATAGAAAACGCACAAGGAAGCTGCATTATAGCAGCGGGAAAATGACTGAAGCAAAGATGCCAGGTCAGGTCCAATAACACTGCAGATTCTTTTTTGTATTTCATCAAGAATCTCTAAATATATAGCGGGAGCACCAGAACAGATATGGTAACAATATTCAGGTCATTCGCAGAGAAAGGTGCTGAAGTACTGAGGAGACTTGTTATCATTTAACGTCCAGTGTTTCTAATTGAATTGTTCACCTATATTGCATATGATCCAGCGGACTAGACCGTTCCAGCTCCGAAGCAGAGTCAAACCGAAAGCAAAACTAGCTGCCTACTAAAACGTAATGCGCTCCAGGAATCAACCGCGGATAGCGGGATCGCAAACGAAGCGTACGCCTAGCTGGAGGTGGCCGGAGAGCGGAAAGTGAGCATTTGAGAACAGATACTATGATCATATTTATTTTTATTTTTTATTTTTTGCAGGAAAGTTACAAATGGGGCTAAATGAGGGATGGGAAAAGGTTTGGTCGTCTCTAGTCCTAATCTAAACCTAGCGACAGCGAGGCTCTTCCACTGCCCATTGTTACGACGATGCATTTATATACAATAATCATAATAATAATAATAATAATGTTTGAAAAGTTGTAGTAAAGAACTCTATTGAGTCCTACTTGTTGTTACAAAAAAGTTTTAATTCAGAAAGTAGTCGTAAAATAAAAAAATTGAAAATAGAACGTTTGAAAGATTGTAGAATGTTCTAGAGAGTTCTAAAAGGTTCTAGAAGTATGCAAATTAGGTGCTAGCAGCTATAAAAATAGGTTTTGGGCACAGAGCCGTCAGTTGATAGCAGGATGGGTTGACCTCTACAGCTCCTGTAGATTCAGGATGTATATTCAGCCGAAAGAACCCCTAAGTCGGCGACAAAAAAACTAGAACTTGAAACAGTTGATAAAAGGATGTGCTGACTTCATCAGCAGCGGTTTCGATTCAAGGAAATATTCCAGCTGAAAGAATCTCTCTAGTCAACGACAAACAAAAGCTTGACAGAATTGTTAAAAGGATTTTGCTGTCATATCAACCCCTGTAAAAATTCTAGGATCGAGATTCAGCCGAAAGAATTTCACAGACAAAGTCCGAACAACTAAAACCTGAAAGAGAACCTCATGGAACTATCTGGGTAAATATGTGGTGATACCGAGCAAAGCGAGGGACCGGATGTTTGCCCTCAGAGATTCAGAAAGCAAATGACCAAAGCTGGTTTTTGCGCATCTGACTCCACGCAGAAGTTCCGAATGTAAACCAAAAATAAATAAATATCAAATCCCTTTTACGGAGCTGTAGGGGAACTCGAGATCCTGATTGGTCATCAAATCGCAAAATTCAAAATACGTCAGAGAAACGTTTTTCTATAGCTAAAGAAAAAATTCATTTCTGATCCATACCACGTGATTGGATTGAATATTTAAGGATGGTCTCTAACTGGTCACGGTCAGTCAGAGGAGTCACTGAGTAGTGGACTTGTCTCTGCTACTGTTGACACTGTCAGCACTCTGCCTTCGGTAGAGGGCGCTCTCTGCTTCCGAGCAGAGAGCAGTAGCCCAGTCGTGGTTCCGCCGGAGGGTGGAACCACGACTCGGTAAAAATAGACAGACATATTTTTGGCCCGGCTATATGGCCGGGAATACCCACTTTAAAATGACCATGTGTCACATCCAGCCTTGCGTGGGAAGGCTAGTGAATATAGTCAGAGGAGGCAGGTTGCTGACACACATCAAAAATGTAGTTCTCAACTTCAAGTGACCCGGACATTGTCCTCTCTCTCTCTCTCTCTCTCTCTCTCTATATATATATATATATATATATATATATATATATATCCTCCTCTATCTCAACAATTACTGCTACAAACAGTTTGTACGAACTTTTAATTCTTCAACCCCATCATTGAATACGAACTCTATCATTAATTAACTTCTTAATATTTCTAATTGTACATTATCTCTTACCACTTGTTATTCCTCCTTATAATAAATTTCTATTTTACATTTAAAATGTATATCTTATTATTCCACTCTTCTGCAATAATTCTACATATTCCAATTGCCGACAACCAAGTTCTGATGAAAACCCTTCTGATGATTATAACTCAAATCATGTAAGCTGTAGGGAGTTTGGTTAAGAAAGACACAAGACCTAACAAAAGAAACATTAACCAGCTCCCTACACTTCAAATACATATTTTTGCCTTTTTCATTGACCAAGCCAATAATTAATCTTTATATACGCGTTTAAGGATTTCCCAAAAGTATAGCACTTCACTTCTCCGCCAACTTAACTGGGCAAGATATTTGACACCTTTCCCTCCCCTTCTCTCCTCGTAACATTTCGCATTACCTTTTCTTTCTCTCCTCGTAACACTTTGTGGGGGATTTGGTATTTGCTGGGTTCTATGTTGATCATTTCCCCCACAAATACAACACACTATTTTGCAATCGCGCAAAGTGAAGGAATAAATTACAACGGACATTCAACAACAAACAATTTATTCTGTGACAAATAAAATGGTATGTAGAAACCAACAAAATACATGATTCTAAAATTGCCTTTTTAAGAAATATAAACTTGGCAAGAAGTTAATTTTTGTCCAAAAACGTGTATGAGTTTGCATTAGCAAAGTCTGTAAATAAGCCTTTCCTACTTACATTCAGTTGGCGGCAGCGTGTCGCGTTGCTCAAAGAAAGTTTGTCGGCTTATTCTTTTTAAGGTCCTTGAAGCGAGGTCACGAACTTTTGGCATGGAAGAAATGACATGGCCGGCAAAGTATACGGTGTCATGCGGACTTAATGGCCTGCTTGGTTACTGCTTGGTGAAATGACCTTTTTTTCTAACACTGTGTGTATTATATACATTAATAGGGGATCAACTAAGCTTCCTAACATAGGTGTGAAAACATTTACTGACCAATCAGATTTATTATTTTACATTTTTGTTTTGGGGCCTAAATATTTTTGTGTTAATTTACTTTCAAGCCTATTTTTCTAGAATGTTCTTATTCTAAGTTTTTAGCTGATTGATTGAGAAATATAAAAATGTAATCTAAATTCTACTGCTGTTTTGATCCAATTTCTCTAGAATGTTCTATTGTGTTTTCCTGTGCTTATTTTAATAAAAAAAATATGTATCCCATAACTTCGCCGGACAGTAGTAAACTCTATGTCTCTTGATTTGAATGCCAAGCTGTAGTGTATATTTGTAAATATTTTATCTAATGTTTTGTGAATTAAATGTTTGTATTTTAACTCTGAGTTTTGCTCAATCATTTTTATTTTCCTTATGTTACAATTAACCCGTAACAATAATGGGAGCTCGTCCGTCTCTATCGTAACACCCATTCATACCGATAATATTTCTTTCATCATAACGCATACACTGATGATTCTCACACTGGAACCACAAAAAAAACACTTATACAGCTAAAACCCTAGGATGAAATTTTATTTACACAAAAGTGGAAGAGGGAATTATAATAAAATGATTTGTACAATGAAATATATATATATATATATATATATATATATATATATATATATATATATATATATGAGGATGATAGTGTGTTAGTAATGCCCCCCCCCCCCACTAATGATCAGTGTGTGGCAGAATATCTCGGTTAACTGGGTGAAATTCCAGACCCAAAAGGTATCTGATACTGCCAGATAACAAAGACATCACCTAAACGGGGAAGAGGAAGGAAAAAGCAATGTGGAGACAAAAAGGGCCTAAGCATTCACACACTGGCTAAGTTCTCAGGAAGGCAAAAAATGTACAATTTGAAAAGGTTTTCATCTAACTTAAACATTGGCTGGGATGACTAAGTTTCAGTTAGAAGAGCAAAATCCTCTTTCCTAAGTAGCATCCAACAACCACTCTAGGTCAGCATCTCTCATATGCACCAGGTGCGAAACACCCATCCACTTTTTACCGAATTTAGATGAAGAGAGTTGCCTCCATTCCGCTCCGATCTTCATTCAGTTGAGAAGAGAACTTCTCGCCTCCATGAAATTTCTTTTGTCGTGTCGTCCACACCACGAGTCGCATAACGCCGAGCAGAGACAAAAGTACGTAGTACTGATCCTTTCTCATTGACGGTACTACATTAGAACTGACGGTACTGGCTTCCAGGACAAAGAACTTTCCGCCCAAGACACGTACCATGTAGCCTTTAATCAGCCTGCACAACGGACATACAACACCGCAGTGAAAAAAAGCATGTCCTACGGACTCCTTCCAATCACTGCAGCAAACGCACTCGGCGAAAATTGCCAGTCCCGCTGTGCAAAGCTTCTTGGCGACCCAGAGAGCCTCTTGCATCACTAGCCAGGTGAGTGACGCCTCATTGTTGGTGAGACATTTCAACCTGGGCGCCTAAGGCGAAGCGGAGTGAAACTCATCGTTCATAAGGCTGAGCTTGTTAGGGAGTTTTTCTTTGGCAGCCCCCCCCCCTCAATATTACATGACACAATGCCTTAAGAGACAACAACGGGGTGTCAGAGAGACGACTCTTACCTTCAAGAGGCAGCTTAGTGCGTCACGACACTCCTTGTAGAATGCGCTTTCGTCTGGAGGAAATCTCTTGGCCTCCATTTCGCCCGTATGCACCCTTTCCATGAACGGAAAAGATCTGCGGGCGTCCTCCTTCCAGAGTTAGCCATCTTCTCCTTTCTCTTGCGTACACATCCGACCCAGGAAATTCAAGCGGGGAATGTGTTGGCAGGTTTTAACGCTTGGCAACCCCAGATCGCTTTCAGCAGGATGGAGGTAGCAGACCTGGCGATTTACCAAGGGAGACTTGTCTCTCCAAAGAAAGCTGGAGAAGTCCCCAACGAATTGACTTCGTTCGGTAGACGGCAGTGAAAGAACGGAGAGTCGGTAAAGGATGAGAGAGTAGATGTGCGAGCCGCACACTTTTACTCTCCCCTTTAAGGAAAGATTCCTTCGAGTTCACAGTCGCACTGCTTCCACGACCCGCTTCTGAACTTCCGATTAATTCAACTACAGCTGGAGGCTGGGACCGAACTAGACACTAATTATCTTTACCGGTCCGGCCGTCCAGGCGAAGGGCCCGGGAGAAATATTCTCACCCACTCGCAAACCGCCTGACATGTCGCAGTTGAACTTGGCTACCTTTTCATACCTGCAAATTTCTTTGCCGACTTCATGTATTTCGGCAGCATTCTTTACAAACACGGACGTCGTTGGCATAAGCGGAATGCTTGGCTAGTTTAGAGACACCAGGCACGATGGTCTCGCGAAGCACCGGATTCGCCTTGAACTGGCGTGGAAATGGCTCCAGCAATCAACCGCATACAGCATAGGCAAAAGCGGACAACCCTGAAGAATGGAGCGAGACAAGGTGAAAGGCTCCGACCTCATACCGTTTACCTCCACCAAGGCCACCGGAGACTTGTAGAGGAGGCGAATCCAGGAGCGAAATTGCGACCCGAGGCCAGCGGACGTAAGTCCCGAGAAAGCGATGGTTCACCCTATCGAAAGCCTTAGACGGATTCAAATTGATCAGCGCGGCTTCACTGTCTACTTTTTCTATGATCTGGCGAACCAAGTGAAGGTTGTCTTGAATAGCCCTTCACAGAACAAGTCTGTTTAGGCCAATTAGACTAGGCAAGACAAGCTGCAAACAGTTGTCCAAAACCTTGACTAAAATCTTCAAGTCTGCGTTTAGCGTAGTTAAAGGGTAAAAAATGCTTAACCCATCCTGCCCGCTTTTGTCCTTGCATACCAACTTGATGACACGCTTGGCGAAGCGTTGGGATATATTCCCTATCCTCAACCAATGGATGAACATCAGTGCCAGCAGAGGGACGAAATCGAGCGACAGCTTCAAGTACATCGAGGGAAGTTTACTAAATAGGTGTAGAATTTGGCAGGGAAAGGTCCAGGATCTTCGGTGAAAAGCTCGCGAAAGTGAGTCCGAAAGGCCTCGCAGATGACTTCATTTATGGTCAGTCGTCGTCTGTTCGGTGTTATGATGCCCAGGAAGTTATCGGTTAGACACTGCGCAACTCCTCTTGCCTCAGTTCAGCGGCCATGTTCGTTGCCTCGGAAGACATTCTCTTTAACCTAGCCCTAACTACCAGAGCTTGGTCCTTTGATAAGAGAGAAGGCCAGTCTGACCTTAGCTACAAATACCGTCCCACTATCTCCTGATTGGATAGCCATCTCTAAATTAGATTCGGCTGCCGTTTGCGCTGCTAATCTATCTCGGGTGAGTCATCGACTAAAATCAGCAGCAAACGACCCGGTAACTGACATAAGGTGGCTCTATCACTTGTTCCCCACCATAAAGCCTGTATAGTTAGTAGCAATTGGTCACGGAAATCCTTCGAATCCAGCAGAGATGTTGAATTTTCAATAACCAGTCATCCTAGGTTTAGACTTTTCTAAGTACCCGGTACTTGGACGAGCCAATAGTTTGTGTAAACTACCGAATGGAAACTTGGACACCCTAAGAGCTCTATGTCGACTATCCTAACTAGCACCCGGTCGATGTAACTCATATGAATTACCATGTCCGGGTCGCCCCTATTTGTCTAAGTCCATGCTGCCTGCCCTGGGTGTTCATTTCTAAACTTATCGACCAGATCGAATCTGTCGATAAAGTCGCAAAATGGTTTCAAGTCAGGGTTGTAATTACCAAGTCTAGCCGCACTACGATCTACATTGGGATCAAGGATGGCGTTCCAATCACCCGCTAGGACTACCTGCCGTGACATATTCAAAAACGTCTTGACCCACCGAAAAAAGGATTCGAGCTCCGCTTGATACTTGAGCGCAGAAACCCCGATGAATCGAAGAGACTTACTTTTTATGGTGACGTCCAGAACACAACTCGTGTCCTCCAGATCCGTGAACACAAGGGTACACGTCGCCGTCAAGGACCTACTGATCAGCCAAGAAACACCACTGGGGCGGCTATCAAAATAGGCTAAGAAGAGCGAAACTTTCTCGACAATATCTTCACAGTCGCTGGCAATCAGATAGGTCTTCTGTAAACAACAGACATTCACCCCGAGATGCCCACCACAGATCTAGGCCAATCAAAGTAGCTGGCCAGAGCCATTGAGAAACATTTACCTTAGGGTTGGCCCGTATCCTGAAACGGGGATGGGACGCCGATGGCTTCTCCCATGTTTCCGCAGCCCATTTCAGTCCTGATGATGCCATCTTAGGTTATGTTGCCAACGTCGTGGGGGTAATGTTACTTTTAGAGCCCTATAAAAGGACGTGGGAACAAAAACAGGGATCCTTCCGCTATAAAAATGTTTCAGTCCATACAGTTCATTACAGTCTGTGATGACAACTGGGGTTTGTTCTGGGAACTCCTCTTGGCTTCTTGGATCATCTTCCATACTTGACGAGATCCTGTCCACCGTGATGAGTTTCTTGGCCCGCAGAAATCGGGTGGAGGTCTTCGATGTTGTTATCCTCACATTTCTTTGTGGCAAGGAGTACTCTCATTTTATCTACTCTTTTGCCATAAACCTTGGCTGTCTCTTCGGTTATGCTGGTCACTGTGCTGATGTCCTTACTCGTGTTGTAGGGAAGTTTTGCCTTCCTTCTCTTGCCTCCAGTCACTTCCACTAGACTCCTTGGCCTTTTTGCTGTTGTAGCGCTTTCTTTCTTGTTCGGAAAAGGGCCAGGAGTTTTCTTTTCAGGAGCAGAAGCTGGTTTCTTTTGCAGAGAAGACGAGCGGGTTCTTCTATGAGTAGGCGAGGATTTGCCTTTTTTGATGACGATGATGAACCGTATTAAGCGGGGCATGGTGATGACTCCTGCTTATCTAAACCCACTTTCAGTTCTTTTATCTTTTGGATCTTGTCCAAAGATGGATCGTTTTTGGTCTAGGATCCTGTGTTCGGGCCGACCTTGCTGCTGCATGGTGTGGGTCTGACGGCTTCCGGGAGTACACATAGCTTGTCGAAAATGAGAACCGGCTCTTGGATCTTATTTTTACCCTTGCCCACAACCTGCCATTCATCCTTCCCTTTCTTTGACACAGGGGCTTCATGGGCAGAGGGCTGCAGCACACTGGAGACAGTTTTTTATTTTTGATTGCTGGTTTTCGTGGTGGTCGAAGCGGGTGCTTGGTCGGTTATAGGTTGTGAGCCAGAGGTCTTTTTATTGTGGCATGAAGGGGCCAGTCTTGCGGGCTTTCTACCAGCTATGATGACTGGTACTGACCGACCACCAACGTCCAAAACGCTGGGGATAGAGGCTTGTCTAGATAACATGATGTTGAAGCTTCATGCTCCAAGCTTTCAATCCGAGGATACACTAAGTATTTCACCAAACAGTTTAAAATAGATAGCGCTTCCCCTTGTACATAGGCGTGAACTTTATAGGCCGCTACTGTTGTCTTCCTCATGGTCCTGTATTTGGTCCGGAGGATGATGTCTTTGGTGATCAACTCTCTGTCGACCATGGCCATACAATCGTTAGCACGCCCCACATGTAGAGCTCAACACAACGGATGATCTACTGGAGCATGACTCCAGCATCGTGGGAGGGTGCTGGCTTCCTGGGTCGGCTGCTCTTCTTCCGGATTGCTGGCTTTCTCGGCTGCTACTGACTTCCTCAGTTATCGGCTGCTGTTCCCTCGGTTGTAGGCTACCTCTTCTTGGTGTTTCTGGCTTCCGCAGTCATTGGTTGCTGGTCGTCCTTGCTGCTAGCATCCTGGGGACGCTGGTCGTCCTTGAGTGCCTGTTCGTCTGGTCGGTTTGAATTCAGTGAGGGCTGTCCCGTGTGGTTCCTTGTCTTGGGGGGGGGTCGTCCATGTCGATTTGCTTCCAAAATAGGTCCTCTGGCTGATCCGTGTGAAACAGATAGTACACTTTCGATTTAACCTACTCCTTCACTGGACCGAGTTGTGACACAAGGTCAGTTTTTAATGTGGGGAACATGAGCGCGTATGCTCAGGCCATTGGTCAAATATTACCCAGAAACTGGGTACAAAGCTTGTCTAAAGCTAGTTATTGTTTTCAAACTGGCCGGCAGGCAGGAAGTGAGTATCTGAGAACAGACACTACACTTTGATCCAGCCCGCCAGGTCAAGAAGCCTAATTTTGGCAAAAGTGACACTGATAAGGGTTCTGTAGTAGGCAACAGTTGGCTGCTGATTTTTGCATGCAAGGTCCAAGTCGTTCTTTCATTAAAAAAGAAAAAAAAAAAAAAAATTATGACAAATGTGAGCAGTAGGCTGTGACAGATGAATCCAGGTTGCTTCGGTTCAGAAATAAAAACAATACAAAATAAATTTGACAGCTACCGGATAAGAGCTGAAAAGAAATTTGTGACCCACACATCAAAGAAAAGTCTTCAGCTGGTATGATTGCTCTATTTTTTGCTGTTGCCACGGACTATGTTTTGAAAATTGTACTAATTCTTTGAAAATTATTTAGAGAAGTATTTTATTCTTTCCTACGTTTTATAGGTAGTTTTGTTTTATGAGGACTATGTGCAGAATTAAAAACGTATATTCTATTTGCATTATTTTTACATGCATGTTTTTGGTCATCATTTGGCATACAATTAAACTAAATTTGTGTAATTCTTCCCTTATTTTGTGTTAACAATAAATTTATTCTGCTCTTAAATTCAGCTCGTGTAGTCTGTGTTTGTTATGTGCTCATATAAATTAAATGTTACCTCAAATATTTGCTTTTTTTGTAGGGTTTTTACAATATAAAAAATTCCTTTTGCCCAAAATTTGAACTGATATCAGTTACATCATCTGCACATACATTAAATAGTTTTATTCTTTTCATATAAAAGAGACCTGTAATAATTTTCTGAAAAAACAAAAAAACAAAAAAAAAAACAGCATAGCATGAAGAGAAAAGGCACCAAACTTTATAAAAATAAAGTTTTTCCATCAAAATGTTTGTTTTTTTTTTTCATGTGCAGGGGGCTACATAAGAGTAAAAGATTAGATAGGAGGAGAGTAAAAAGAAAGACGAACCAGCTACAGGCGGTGTCAGAGAAGGGAGCAAGAGAAAGATGGGAATACAGGTGTGATGTCAGAGAAAGGAAAAGATATACAGGGTAATGTAGAAAGAACTGGGGTCAAGAGTAAAAAGAAAGACGAATCAGTTACAGGGGGTGTCAGAAAAAAGAGCTAGAGAAGAATGGGAATGCAGGTGTGATGACAGTTGCAAAGGTAGAGAGAAAATAAAAGAATTACAGGGTGATGTAAAAAGAACTGGAGTCAAGTGGATAAGAGATGGGTGTTAACATTGCATTTAAATTCTTCCTGGAGGTTGTAGCCGTCAGGAAAGCAAGAATATGGAAGGGAGTTCCACAGGCAGGAAGTGTGAGAAAAGATGCTAATGGAGTAGAATTGTCAGCTGCATTTGGTTGATCTAATTGTGAATGGGTGGGACCCAGTTGCTAGTCTAGTTGTACGAGTAAACTCCTGTGGCAGGGGCACCGGTGACCTAAGTTCGTCGGAGCAGAACTCATGAAAATATTTATAGAACAGACAGAGGGAAGCCACGTTTTGTCGGTGAGAAAGTGACTGGAGTCGAGCTGCCAAGTTGGTACATATCACATTACTTATTCTCCTTTGGAGCCTGTTGAGAACACTGAGATGAAAAGCGGGGGCGTCTGACCATATATGAGAGCAGTATTCCATGCACAGATGGACGGTTGATTTGTATATGTGCAAGATGGATTCAGGCAGAAAAAAGTTTCCCGCAGTAGGTTGTCATTATTTTCTGTGGTAGACTGGTTGCCAACCAAGGCCTTAGAACCCAATCTGTCCTGCTATTTAATAAATAGCTGGAGGAAGAATTGACGTGTTAATACTTTTCCCAAGGATATTTGCGTATATGTGAATGCAATGAATTCAACTGGAATTCGAACTTGGCTCTCTGATTTCTTGTTCTGTGTCGATATCCACTGCACTTTAATTCATTTTTGTTTGTACTTATTTTCTAGAATAAAATCTAAACCTTTTGTTTAGCATGATGATACTAAGTTTAAGAAGTCAATATTTTGGGTAAAAAGAAAGTAAAAGGTAAGAAAAATGGACAATTAAGTTTTTAGTTTTCTTTTCTTTTTTATTTTGAAAATTAACAACAGTATTTTTTTTTTTTTTTTAGAAAACTCAGTTAAAATTATTCATAGACTGCGTTCAAGAACACAAATTTAGCTTTCTACTTAATTCCAACAAACTGTGTATTTAAAATCTGACAATATTTGATTTTTGCAAAGGTTTTCAAATTAATGTTTTTCACCGGAAAAAAATGTGTAATATTGTAACATTATTGATTCCATCCACCCACAGTAAAACTCTGATAACAATTTGTTTACCCGCTGACAGAAAACAAAACATGATTTTTTTACCAAAATGTCGAACGTTCTAAAAAGGATTAATTCTTTTAAAAAGAATAATGAAGAAAAAAATATACTTTGATGTTCCCTGTTAATAATAACATATATTTTGACCGAAAAACTTTTTTTTTTAAAGTTTGGGGCCTTTTTTGCCTTCGTGTTGTTCAGCGAATTAGTGGAAGTACCTTTCCAGTCCCAGCCTCAGTCAATAGTTGTGAAAAAGCAACAATTAGAGAAATTAGAAGACTAAAATTAATTGACAATATAAAACAAAATTATAGATGGATATGTTCCTTTCTTTAGTATCCGAACTCTGAATTTGTGGACTTGTTTTTTGACCAAAACCATACAAAAAATTACTAGTGAGCAAAAAATCTCAGTCTTTATGATCATAATCCAAAAAAGTGGACAGAATCCAGAGTAAAAGAAATAAATTTAACATTGAAAATTAATGGAAATTTTAATTCAAATTTTAATGAAGAATTGAGAAAATAATACCATGAAAGTTATTTCGCGAATAAAACAACAAAAAAAAAAAACAAACAAAAAAACAACAAACAAAAAAAAAAACCCACTAAAGCCCTTCAAGGGTTATTGGTAAAATTCGAATCTAATTTCTCTGGTTTCTTGTGTGCAAAACAAAAATCACCTTTTTTTTCTTCTTCACATAAAAGTTGGGTTTTTATCATGGGATACTAAGACTCCATATCCATGAAAAATATATCGAATATGTGACCATAGCAAAACGATTTTAAGAGGTGAGATCGATTTTACAACACAATGATGAATCTTAATTGAATTTTTTGTTTGGTAATAAGATAGTGTTTTTGTTAAGTGTCAAACTGCAGAACATTTTGGGCTATTCATAAAAGAAATATGTTAAAAAACTCAATTACCGAGAGTTCGAAAATTACTGATCTGTAGTATCCATTTCTAGAAAGCGCATTCAAATTAAAACAACACCTGGCCGGAAGTTAAAAAATAACAACAAATAAACAATAAGGAGAGAATACATGATATGTACGTCTTTCCATATTTAAATAAATAAATTCAATTTTGCAAGGATAAAGAAAGGAATTCTTGTTCATATTGTTTTTTTGTTCCAAATATTTTCTACCGAACATATTTTTATTTGTGATAGTTTAGAAGTTGTTTATCAGCCAATAAAAAACCGTCTGTTCTTTTTTGCTTATGTTATGTCATACGGTACTATTTCCTTTTCACGTTGTTGCCATAGTCCTTAGGTCAAATCTCAAGTAAGTAATATTTACAAAGTTTGTAATTTCTTTAACCGCTGTATTCTTTTATAATTTTTTATATAGTAACAGACTACAATTACACTATATTATGTTGCAAATATACAAATTGGCCGTAACAAGTTAATTTTTAATAGTTTTGAAGTCTTCGGAAAAAAAAAGTCAAGTACTAACTAGTTTTAAAGAAAAGTTAACATGCTGCCTTTTTCTTCTGAGTTCTTCGGCAAAACTTTTCGAAAAATATAGATTTAGTAAAATTTCTTTCCTAAAAGAAAATTTTTCTACATTTTAAAGTTAGGATAAAAAAAACCAAAAAAACTTTATCATAACTTTTTCGTTCTTTTAATATAGTTTTCCGTACAAACTTTTTTTGAGGTAAATTTGAAAAAAGCATAAGTTCTATAAAAAAAAAAAGTTAACTTTTCGAAAGTGTTTTTTTTTTTTTTTTCATCTTGAAATGAATAAAAATTTACAAAACATTATCTTTTTTTTTACTTTTCTAATAAAAAAAGTAAATTTATGAAGAATCATTATTTAGGCGAACTTTGACAAAAAAAAATGTGGATATAATTTTCACTAAAGAAAGTACCTTGTCTTTCATTTTTTTTCTCTATTTCTTATTTAAAAAAAAAAAATTATTTACTTTGTCACTACTTTTGGTTCAATTTTAATCAGTTGAACTTTTTTTTTTTTTTAACCAGAATCAGTTTAATAAAAATACCGATTTTTATATGTGTTCATTTTAAAAAGTTTTATTTCCTGGATTTTTAAGATATTTTTTTTGCAAAAAAACGTAGTTGTCGACAAACTTACCTTTTTTTTTGGGGGGGGGGCATTACTACTCTGCATATACATTTTTTATATTATATAGAAATTATTCTCAATATGACGTTATTATTAAATTAACCTTTATCTAATTTTTTAAAATATAATAAATCAGGGAAAAATAAAATGATTCTCCTTTATCGTTTTCATATGAAGTCTTATATCCTTCATTAAATAAAAAAAACAAACTAATCGAATAATTCCTAATTACTTAACTCGTGAGAAAAAAAAAAATGGATAAATTTTCCGTAAGAATAAGATAGCCTAATTTTATTTTTGACAAGACTACAAGCCATATTCGAATATGAAACTAGGTAACTGGTGTTAAAGTTCACAAAAAATTCTTTATCGCATTTGTTAGAGAAGTAGGAATCTCTAGAAAAATGTGCTCAGAATGTAAGGTTTAATGACGTTTTGATCGCTAAAAAAAATGAACCCAGAAAGTATATTAATAAAATCAAAAATTTCGTGAAGAATATATTTTCTGGTGAATTTTAAAGTCTTTCAAACTTTTCAGAGATGAGGGATGCTCTAAAAAAAAAAAAAAGTTTTCAATCAGCATCAATTTTAGACTTCTTGGTAGTAACGAAAACTTTAAGCTTCCCCTCCCACGCCGATTAATCATGCCATTCAATTGACTTTTTAAAGCTTAAGTAACAAAACTTTTTTAGACTGGTCCGCTCATGAAAAAAAAACCTTGACTACCAGAGTGATATTCTCCGTCCAAAGAACTTTTTTTGATCATTACTTCTTTTAATAATCCATTCCAAACTTTAAAAAAAAACTAAATTTTGGCTCCTACCCCTCCCAACAAAAATATCTGTTTCAAAATGTTAAATGTCTATATGTTTAAAAAGAATCCATAAGATTCATTAGACGTGTCACGTGACCAATCGGAACGGCGGAGTGCTCGTTTTCATTTCTGGTTTTTCTCCAGTTTAGTTGAAATTCGCACGTGGTTTTGGAAAACGGAGAAGGGCACTACATTTCCACAGATTTCCTACATAAAAATCAGAAAAATGCATTTTAAATAATTTAAATGTATTTTTTGGTATTGATTAAACTTTAACTTTTTTTTTTATTTTTGAAAGGTAATATTAGCTCCAGGGCAATAAAACAAAATTATTTCGGTGTGTAAAAGTTTGGAATTTTTTTTTTTTTAATATTGGCGCGTTTACTAGTCACTCATCGAACCTCCATTTCGATAAGAATTAACTAGATTTTTGCAAACGTATAGCTTACTTTATAACGTTTAGTTTACCTGTGATGATGTCATAGGCCAATATTTTCTCATAACCCCTCTTAAAAACGGGGGAAAAAAAAAAAATGGAACACCAGTAATCGAGAAATTGGTATTTGTAACATAACATTTTTGTTTAAAAATAACTTCTCTTTAGCCAATAAGGTTATGTTTTTTATATGCTTTTCTGAAAATTTGTAGAATTAATTTTAAGATTCTAGTTTAGTACACTATTTGTCTGAAAAAGTTTTTGATGAATAATTTTTACAAGAAATTTTTTGTGTGTTTTTACATGACATTATCAGAAAATAAGAGCGTTGACTATAAATTTAATGTCAGTTGTTTCTAGAATTAGATTACAGAGAATATTTTTAAGATTACTAAGCACTAAATTATTAAAAAAAGATGCTCACATCATTTTCTTTCATTTTATCTTTTACAAATAAAATCTCCCAAACAAAGCTGTCATCATTTCGTCACTTTTTAATCCTCATCAATCACATAAGCATGGAACTGTTTTAAAAATGCATTATTTCAAACTTGTTTAAAATCAGATTAATTATTCTTTAAATCAGCTAATATGCCTCAAAATTTCAGAGAAATTGTATTGGGATAAGAAATTAAAAGTTAAAATCAACCTTCTTCTTCACTTTTGCAAAAATTTGCAAGTAGGTGTTAAACTGATTTTCTGACCAATGGGAGCAGCGAGACAAAACTACTAAAATGTAACTTCAACTGACCCCGGACATAGGTCACGTCACACGTTACCCTTCTCCTTCTTTCTCATGTGCTGATTTCTTTTACTTCTTCTTCTCCATCCAAAGACATTCTTACCGAATACATACATATGTACATACGCAACATTTTCAACATTTGCTACTATGAACAATTTCTACAAATCTTGATATCTTTAACTTTCTCATTGAAAATTAATTTCTACGAATTCTTGTTAATCTTTCCTTTTAATATATTTCTATTTGAAAATGCAAAATATATATTTATACTTACACTATTCCACATATTCCAACCTGCCAACAACCAACTTTCTGATAATGATGAAAACCTGATAATTTTGGATTAAACTTGTAAGCTGTAGGGAGTTTGGTTAGGTACACAAGGCCAAACCAAGAAACATTAACCATCACTCCATGGCTCCAAAATAATTTTTTTTTTAATACAGAGAATTACATTGCACTGGAAGATGATTAAAAGTTACTAATCATCTATTTTAGCAAAAAAAAAAATCTATTCCAATCAATAAAATTTGTTTGAAATGCACCAGGTTATTTTGCTTACTGGAAATAGTAAATTCATTTCTATAGCTTTCAATTAAAAAAAAATAAAATGAAAACATCAAGAAAGCTTTTTCATTTTTAAAATTTAATTTTAAACTTGAGGTATAGGCAATTAGTGGAGGCTCCACTCTTTAAGTTAAATGGTACTTTTAAGTTTAATAAATTATTTTTTGTTTACTTATATTTGATGTTATAAAATATTTAATTGTACCTAATGTTTTTTTTATTATTCTGAATTTAAAAGTTATTAAATTATCATATATCATTAGTATTCAATCAAAGGTGGTAATTCAGAAATATTTTCTTTTTAGGATAATTAATTTAACAGACATTTTGTGGTGTCTTGAAAGTGTGTGTGTGTGTGTGTGTGTATGTATGTATATATATATATATATATATATATATATTAGCTGCACCTGTCATTGTTTGACATCTGAGCTCAGTTCTTGCAACAGAACATACAAATCCCACTGAACATATGATTTGATTATAGTCATGAAATCTTGTGCAGAGCCAACCACATTCTGGAAGAACTTAATACAGAGAATTAGTGCAATTTGCATGCCACAAGGTCTCCAAATGACCATCCTCAGGTTCTGAATTTAAAATTGTTTTAAACTGGTTGCCTACTGAAGCTATAGAGCCTGGCTTGCTCTATTATTTAATCCATATCTAGAGGAAGACAGGAATTTGTACTTCTCCCAAGGTTATTTGCACTAAGTGAATGTAATAAACTCTACTGAAAATTGGCTCACTGGTTTCTTCTGGGCTGCTATCCATTACATCATGAATGCACAGAATAAAATTGAAGTGTAAATAGAAAAAAAAAACTGCCATTTTAGGACAATTATTTGGTTAATTTTGTTTGTCTTGTCATCTTTGCTGTCACTTAGTTTGATATAGATTTTTAAAAAACCTTTGTTGTAGTAGGATGACTTGGCTACAATGCTGTAGTATTGTCTACATTTGTCCCCCTCCCCTCCACTGCTGATATTCTTGCTGCCATTACTTACAGAATCAGTGAAATACTAGACAAATATATCACAATTGCATTAGATATTTCAGGGTCTTTTGACAAGGTGTGACATGAAGGGTTACTGCACAAGCTCTCTGGCTATGGAATCACTGGAAGAGTCTTCTCAATTATATAATCCTTAATGGGTTCTAGGTACCTCCACTGGTGTATTTTAAACCAAAATTATATTGATCAGAATAAAAAAATTTTCTAAATTTAAAAAAAAAGTTTTAAAATTTCAAATTTTCCACCATTTTTTATCGATTGTAAACAAAAGCCAATTCTTGGTTTGAAAAAGTCTTACAAAAATAAAATACACCTCGCTAAGACATTATTTTTTTCAAATTACCGAATTTAAACTTACTTTAAGTTGACTTGAAACAAGAATTAATTGCTTACTGCTTGAAATGTTTCCAAAAAAGCATTTCTCAATTACAGTATCCTTGTTATCACATCTGTCAACACTTATCAAGAGGCGATAATTGATATGATTTACAGTAGCCGGCTAAAAAGTGCCAAGTATGGAAGACGAATTTGGTATAAATTTTATTTTTTCATGTAAGGAAGGACGACCCTTGAATCACGTGACCTTTTAATTATAAATATCACGTACAGCCACCCGTACAAATAAGATACGGTTAATCAAAATGCACACAATTAAAATGTTTTAATTATTTTAAAAATCCATTGGCTTAATCATTTGTATTAAACTTTTCAGTTTTCGATTAGTAAATGTAGTCTACATGCTTTAATTTCATACTCTAGCCGGAGCAATGAAGGAAAAAATTTTAAAATATATTTGGAGCTTTATATATTGTCATATAAAAAAAAAAAAATAATAATTATTCATTGAATTTTTTTCTTTTCAGACTATAATATGCTTAATTTATATTGTTCATAAAAGCAATTGAAAGTATTTCCAAATAAAAATTGGCATAGTTATTGCATTTTTCGCAATTATGGCCTACTTTTTAGAAAGAAGGCTAATATTGAAGAAATAACAGACAGTTGATTAACATTTCCCAGTGATTCCTGAATATAATTATATTAGGTTTATTGGGGAGCAAAGTCGAATTTTTAGACATTTCTGGAAATTAATCAGTGAGTGGGGGGTAACATGTGAAAAAAAAAATTTTTTTGCAAGAATTTCCAAATTAATGTCTTTCACAGTCAAAAAAGTGCATTGTGTAAAAATAAGCTTTTACGTATTAAACTGTGCGTCAATTTAGGTCTTGCATTGACATAAGAAAAAAGATTTTCTACCAAAATTTTGAACATGTTAGAAATAATTAAAAACTTTAAAAAAATAATTAAAAAATACTTTGATCTATCCTCTTAATGATAAACATTTTGCTGATAAAACTTTGTTTTTATTTAGTTTGGGGCCTTTTTCCTTCATACTATGCTGTTTTTTCAGTATTTTTTTGAGGTACCTAGGTTAGACCCTGAAGACAAAAGCATGTTCACTTCTCAGCCTGACCCACTTTCTACTCTCTCTCTCTCTCTTTTCTATTTTTAATCATTTCACCCCAAGCAAGGTGGGAACGCCACTGATATGTGAGCGTTTCAGCGAGAGAAAAGACTGGGTACAGGAGGTATTGAATAAAGGATAAAAGATGAGCAGGATTCAAGAAGGTAGATGTCAGTTGAGGTTGCATTTCAATTTTTGGAGATTGTAGCTATCAGGGAAGCAAGTAAATGGAAGGTAGTTCCTTATGCAGCAAATGCAAAAAAAAAAAAATAAACTGTTTAAGTAGCAGTTACATTTTACTATTTCATGGTAAAAGGGTCAAACAGATGTCAATCTAGTAGCACACTTAAATTCATGTGAACAGAACAGTAGGGAGGAAAGCTCATTAGAACAGTTGCCATGAAAATATTTGTAGAAGACATAAGTCACATCGGGGGGGGAAATAAAACTTTACATAAATGATCTGCCTGAGGGTATATTCCGATCATTTGTGAATATCTGCACTGACGATACAATGGTATATGGGTGCATCGCCAAAACTAGATGACCAGAACTTGGCAGCTGGTTTAGCTTGGAGGGGGACTGGCTGGTCACATTCACTTCCTCAAAAACCAAACTAGTGATGTCTCTTCATCGATTGTGATGAACTGGTATTCTATTAGAGAGGGGGCCTCATGCGCTGATCACTTATTGGGACTTAGACTCAACCTAGACATTGTGGAACTTATACATAAAATCCTTCAGTAAAGATGCTGGGGAAAATGGTCGATTTCCAGTACTTCTCCAGTAGGTACCTGGCTCCTCCTATTTGAGTCTGTCAGCATCTACTTTGTTTGCGAATAGGTAAATGCAGACTCAAATATAAACCTATTAATATTTCCCTGTTCCTGAACAACATAAATGCTTATAGACTTCAATATAAATGGCCAATATTTACAAGACACAGATCAGAGTGGATATAAAGTACAGCTGCCATATATGGACAATCTTTATTTGGATAATGAATTATTTTCCAATTCGCAATCACTTTCTCACAGACAAAACATCACTTGTCTATCGCTTCTCTATCACTGTTTCTATGAAAAGTGTTCAGACGAACTACGTTCCTAAGTTTGACCTGTTTTAACCTTCATGAATAAAATTCACCGTTCCACAAACTTTGCAGTGAACCACTCTCATTTCCTTTGTATTCCATTGGTGAGATGCCAGTTCCACTTAAGCAGCTTCTTCTGACAAACCACTGCTTTGAGGAACTCTCAGGAAGATACTTCTTGGTCACTATAATCTTAACCTGTTCAAGTCTAGAGTCAACCATTATCTTACCCACATATCCCCATAAACTGTGCCTCTTACTCTCACTACCCCAAGTGGCTCTTGGGCCTTTTACAGACTGACCGTCATTATGAAAAAGAATAAAATGAAAGCAAAGTAAGTAACAAGGCTTAATTTCTTCTGTCTTCATAATTTTTTCTAGTTATTTCATTCTAAGCAAGGCAATAAAGCCACTAAAATGCAAAGGGTTACTGTGTTAGAGAATATAAGAAAGATATGCAGTTAAGGAGAAAGGACAGTAAAAGAATATTAATTAGAATTAAGAAAACAGAATATCATGATTGATATTGCATTTAAATTTTTGAAATTCAAAGAATCCAGAAGAGTTCTATAATATGGTAGCTGGGTGAAAGATAAAGATTTTTTGTATTTGTAAAATATACTTTATTTGATCATATGAATATATCTTTGTAATTAATGTTGCTAATTTGAAATGACAATGATGTACATATTAACCTTTTCCCCTCTGTGCAATGAATTGTTTAAATTACTGTCTCCCTCTGAGATAAACTTTGTGTTATGATTCATGTGAAACTTGGTTATGTGACTTCCCAACTCCCAATGATGAGGATCATTTAAAAATATTACAATTCTTTTGTGATTTTTTTCTTTTTCTTTTTTTCTGTTAAAATTTATTAAACATTCTAGTTATTATCTGGTTTTTAAAGTACACTTTATATGAAACTTATTAGAACCTGACAAGACTCAGATTGAAACCAAAATGAATCAAATTTTAAGCATGAAGCAAGGCTCAGTTTCCATTTTTAATGCAACATGAAAAATAACTGAAATTTCTTTAGGATTTTATTTTAAGCCTGGAATAAGGTTCAACATTAATGAATTTGCTAATGTGCGTTGTGGTGCAGTGGATATCGGCTCGAAACGAGAAATCGGGGAGCCGAGTTCGAATTCCAGTTGAATTCATTGCATTCATTTACGTGCAAATACCCTTGGGAAAGGTGTTAATCCATCTCTTCCTTCCAGTTATGGGTTAAATAACAGGACAGATTGGATTCTATAGCCTTGGCTGGCAACCAGTCTACCACAGAAAGCAATGGCAACCAACTGCGGGATAATCTTCTGCCCAGTCAGTCATGTCTCTTTCGAGACATGATCGCCCAAGCGTGTTTCACGTATGGCCCTTAACTGACTGAAATTACCATCTTCTAATTAAAAAAAAAATGTTGGTGGGTACATGTTAGAGGCAAAAGGAATAATATACTTGTGATTCTTCTGAATATTGGAGATACATTTGACCTTTCAAAAATGTGTAATACCTTCTAAACTTTTCTTTGTAAGATTAGGTCTTTACACTAAATATCCACCAGTTTAAAAAAAAAAAATTTAATATTTGCTTACTGTTTCTCTTGGCAAATCAAACATTGAAGTTGTTAGGAGAATTGTTGGTAAATTAGAGCGTTTACATTTTTACTATTACTGTATATTTAAACATTTTATATTAAAAATAAATTACACTAAAAATATAATTTATTTTTACTATAAAATTTGTTTAAATTGACATAGCCCTCAAAGTAATGAGAGAAATTAAAAACTTAGGTAACTTATAGAACATTTACAAAGTTGTTTATAACATTAACCAATATAAAATCAGAATGTGACTTTAGATTTTTATCTTGACATTGATTTTCATCTTAGAAACCATACATTGTTACTTTTGGCATTTGTCAAAGATAAGTTCTCCTTCAATAATAGATCTGTGTGTTTATGGAGGAGGTAACTACTAGATTTTGTTTTTAAAACTTAAAACATGTTTATCTAGATCAGGTATCCCCAAGATGACATATGTTGACACCTGTGAGCCTCTATACTAGAGGCTTGATAAATGTCTACATTTGATTAATCAGTAAATTGTGATTTATGACTAAAACTCACTAATTTCCTACCAAATATCAATGCTTTTGCTACTGCTGATCAAATACGTCCTTCTCATAAATGATGTCAACCAATTCAATAAAATCAGATATTTTATTTTTAATGTGTTTGTTATTACCTATATTATTTATGAAGTTTTTCTCTTATTATTTGAACAAATCCATCTTGTACAGGAAGAGAAATATAAAATGACAAAGGAATAACAAAATTTAAAGCTAAAATAAATCTTATCAAAAAGCAAAAATAAAGGCTAAGGAATTTATACCCTAAAATAAGTTCTGACATTTCTCTACTTGTCTAGAAGGTCAATGAGAAATCAAGGATTCCATAAAGGAGTTAAGGTTTTTTAAATTCACTGGTGTATCTACATCTTGAATTGTTCTTCATTTGTAAGGAGGTGCTTGCTGCATCAAATTTAAATTTCCATTTGTTAAATTTCAGCAATTTAAATTCCATTTTGGTTATGATGAAAGAAGATATATAGACATCTGGTTTTAGTGAGAAAAAACATACGTAATATTGAATTTTGAAACATCATTTATATCCCCTCACCTCTTTTATGGACCTATATTCATATTTATCATCATGGTTACACTATTTGGTTATTAAATGAAAAATATTGAGAATCAGAAAATTCAAAATGGAAAAACTTGTAAAATTTCTGTGGGTACTGCTAAACAAAAAAAATATTCACTTAATTGTAAGTTTAATGTTAATATTGACTGCATTGTTGATTACCTGTGGTGAGGTATCTTTGAAATTTTTCCCTCCAATTATGCACCTGTTACATGGATGTGTAATTAGAGATAATTTTTGTGTTGTGTTCAGCGAGGTCAAAATTCTTCATACACTACATTCATCTAAAATAATTCAGTTTTCAAATATGGAAGCATTTTTATATATGGTAGTTATAGCATTGAATAGTCTGAATTTTGTTTCGAAAACTTTTTTTATTTGGTACAATAAAATTATGAACAATATAGACGGTGATTTTTGTAATGACGTATATGTTTTTAGCTGAAAGAAATTCAATCAAATTAATCCCTGGTAACTTTGGAGATAAGTGCCATTTATCCTATTATTTTTTTTCTGCCCAAGTTAACCTCCTGTCTAAATTTACTTCCATCAACTTCCCTTTATAAAGGCCACAAACTACCTTCATTGACAAAGAATGAATATAATCATATCCAACTACCATTTGTGATCTAAGAGAACATTTAGATATCGTGGGCCATTTTTGTTAGAAATTATCATTTGGCTAGAAATAGCACACTTGATGATACTAAATGACTGAAGATCAATCACACACAACCTATGTCACAACTGGTTGCCTTGTGAAATAAGGTTAATGGTTCTTATGTAATAATGGCACATATAAATGTAATTCTCAATTTTATTGAAACTAATCATAAAAATAACTGTTAGTGAGCACAATGTTAACATAAAATATGCAGATGACACTGATGGCAGGAACTTTAGAAGAAAGGATTAACCATCTAACCATTAATAGTAAGACTATTAAGTAATTGCTAGCAAGAGGAACAATGTTAGATGAGAACTACAAATAGATGTTAAAATCAAACAAGTATAGATGTTTAAATATGTGAAAAGTGTTTTCACAGGTGACTGAAAATGTGACCCTGAAACTCAAGATAACATTGGAATAGCAAAAGTTGCCTTCAAAAAGCTAAGCAATGTGTTAAGAAATAGGAAATCTTTTTAGAAATAAAGAGGATTGCTGAACTTATATTGATCTTTCTAAATAGCTGTAAATGCTGGACAATTTTTTAACAGGTGAAGCGATTTGAGCCAAGAAAAATGTGATTCTAAAGAAGAAAACTGAAAATACCATGGAAGATGAGTATGAGCAACGACGCAGTTTTTTTTAAAAATGGAAACAAAAAGGATACTTAAAATCAGGAAGAGTGTTGAAAGGTTTGGGAATACAATGAAGTGGGGCTTGAAGAAATTGGCATTGAAAACGACATGCTAAATGGTTGGCTGAACAGGGAGTGGTAGGGATAGTAAAAAGACAACATTAAGAACTACAAAGGATAGGAAGTTGTGGAGAGTTGTGATCAGCCACATTCTGAAAGGTCACAGCACATAGAGGAATGGTGTGTGAAACAGTTCTTCAAAAAGATTTTTTTTTAAATTTGTTGGCAACAAAGAAAATAGTGCTGGATTATCATAATATCCCTCTTGTATTGCTATCTCCACATAGGTGTTGAGAAAACTGGAGACAACAGAAATGTCCTTCTACAGAAGGATATTGAAAATTCCATGGATGTCGCAACTAAGCAATGAGGAACACTTAAAGGGCTACAATAAGAACACTTATGTTTAGAATCAGGAAGAGATAGATGAAATTACATCAACATAGAATGAAGGCATGGAAAACTTAATCCACTGAGGGCAAGAGAGATGGTGAAAATGTGATTCAGAAACCTTAGCAAAGTGCAAAAAATGTTCAGGGCCACAAAGTATAGGAAGTTTTGGAGAGCCATGATTACTCATGTCCTTGAAGAGTCATGGCACATTAAGGTAATAATATCAAGAAACTGATAGGTTCAGTAGTGCAACTATATATTGTAACAGTTTTAACCCTAGATGGAACACAGAAACCCAGAATAACTGAGTATGGTGGTTGTTGGATCTGGGGAGTGTAGTACTCCTTGTTTTCAGGTGGAGAATGAGTATCATGATAACAGTACTTTTGCAGTTGAAGAAAGCTGTCAACAGTTTCTCCACATTACTTCAGCTCATTTGTGCTTTCTTTGGTCTTGGAAGGTTGGTAGCATCCACTGCAAAGACAGCCTTGATTTTTGTGGTCAACCATGGACTTATGATTTGCCACCTGTTATGGCCATTTTCAAAAGGTTTTCAATGGTGTGGTGAGGCAACCCCATTCTACATTTTCCTTCTGAGCACTGCTATAAACAACAGAAGTGTGTGAGAATATAACTTATTGTGCATGTGTGACATCTCAAGGTCAATCTGTGCCAAGCTGCTTAAAGTCGTTAGCATAGCAACAGTCCTGATGCTTTTTGATCAGACCTATGTTTTGTTTTTTAATAACTTGTCAGTTTGTTGGTTCAAGGATCAAATTCCTTTCTTAGCTGAAATTGATACCAACTGCTGTTGCTATTCACCCAACCTGACTAAAAGTAAATCTGTTAGACTTACTTTTTTTTACTGCTGCTACTTTTTTCCTCTAATGATGTGGGAGTGTGATCTCCACTCCCCACCATCCATCTCCTTCTCTTTCTTGATTTATTAGAAAATAGACAAATTTAGTTTTATGGCATTTTCCTTTTTGCTTTCTCTACTCTAACCCCACTCTCTTCATTCTCTGCTTCTCAGACTCTGTTCTATACAAGTATTTTGTATTAAACCAGTACATTTTAACTGCCACCAACCTTTTCTCTCATGGAGACCTCTTTAAGGTCCAGTTATGATGATCTAAGCCTGGAAGTTTTATCTTAACAATGAGAAAATTTGTTAAATAGGGAGAGAATAGAAACCTGTTTAAAAACAATCTTTCTTTCTTAAAAAAGCATAAGCTGGTCTTATGCAATTTAATAATTAATATAAATTAAATTTGCTTAAGTCACAATGGTCTTTGTTTAGCCAAGATATGATTTCTTTATTGCCTGTTAATTCATTTTAAATAATTGCTTTGCATTTAGGAATATTTATAGAAAAACTGTATTTAACCTATGAAAACAATATTTTCTATAATTTTCTAAAAATTGTAAGCTAGAACTTTTTTTTTTTTTTAAATTAGGTAACTTATTTACAGATGAATTGACTTTCTTTCACTTTTTTAATTCTGATAATAATTACCTGTATTATTTATAATTACCTTATTTTCTTTTGAATTTCCTCATTTAATTTTGTTCACATGATACTGTATTACTGACTTGAAATTTTCTTGTTTCAGAATGACTAACCCTCTTGTCTATGATAGTGTCTGGCTACAGCAACCTAGATTTGAAGAAGCAGAAGCTGTCTTCCAAAATTATCTTATCCATGGCCATGGCAAAGTCTCAGATCATGTAAGTAAACCTTGTAGTCATCTTAATGCATCTTCTCCCACCACTTTTTTTCTCTCTTTCTGCAAATTTATTTTGAATGTGAATGTTATTTGCTATCTTTCTGTCCCTTAGTAAATATTACAAATGGAATCAAGGCTTTACACTGCATAAGCTATTCAATAAAGTATTCTATACAATGGATATTCAAAATTATTGCTTAATGTATCTAACAGCTTATGTTTATTGGGCAATAATAAATATAATTAATAACAAAATTAAAAAAACAATTTAATTAATCTAAACTTTGGGGAGCCCTTTGTTATCAATTATTATTTGTCCTTAGAACTAAAGATTGATTTCTTAGTAAACAAAAGGAATCTACCCGGGAAAATCATTTATTATACTAGTAAGGGTAATTGAGCTCTGGTTTGTTATTGATGGCTTCCCATAGCCTAATTAGTGAAGAATACTTGGTTTAAATTATTTCCCTACTGAAAATGAAATACCGGTTTGATCCCTTTCAGAATGCACATTTTCTTTAGTAGGATTTCTTTATCTCTTAGACTGGTTGATATTAATTCCACAAAAGGATAGAGAAAAAAATGGTTATGTCTACTCAGATTTGTCCTTTTATTACATAAGGATCATTTTTTTTTTCCATTTACTCTGCTCCTTTCTCCCTTACTCTTTGTTACATTTTGATATTGGTTGGTTACTGATATCTTGCTTGTAGAATCTTTATATATTGTCTTTCAAAATTTTAAATGTATTTTTTATTTGCTAATAACTGTCATTTAAAACTATTAGGGACTCTCATGTTTTAGAATTTTTGATAGAAATGTTTTGTCATTAAAAAATTTTAAATCTTAAATAAATTTTAGATAATGCCAATATTTTTATTTTTGAAATACTTTTCATAACACTGATTTGTTTTTTTGTTAAAATTAAATGCATCTTGTATGTAGTGCTTTTCCTCTTTTAAACTTTTTTTTATAAACAATCTTTTTCTATAACTAGAAGAATGAATAAACAGTTGGTCTGTAATGCTAATCATTTATGACAGCCTTATAAATTGTATTTATATTCTAGAAAAAATTATACATTTTGTTTACTCCCACACTTCTATCAACTTTCAGGTGGGTGTTCATTAAGAGTAAAAATTGTCTGAAAAAAATTAGGGAATTTTAATTTATGTTCCCAGATTCGTTTTGTCTTAGATGTTGTGTGTGTGAGTGTTTGTTTTTGATTTTGTCAATTTGCACAATATAGTAGGGTCAGTTTGGCACTGCCTGTAAGAAAAAAACACCTTGCCAGAAATTTGGAAACAACCAGCTATCCTGCTTGATATTTGTGCCATAAGCTGTAATATGAACATTTCAGTGTTTGGGTGTCAATCTGAAGACAATGCAGAAGATTTAGAAAGAGTTGAATGTGTCTAATGGTGATTATAAAGGTGTTTGGAGTAATCACTAGTGACAGTGATATTATGCCTCCATTCATTTTCCCCACAGGGCTTCAGATTCTATTCAGTGACTGACATTAAGTGCCTTGAGGAGGTAGTGGAAGACCCTATGTTTGGTAACAGGACTCTACACTGTCATACAAGCAGGAGAACCCAGTCATGTCTGTCAGACAATTTCTGTTTCTCTAGCCACCTAACTTTTCTGACTTCAAACCCTGTGATTATGTGTGGGGTGTAGTTGAGTGAAAGACCACCAAAGATGAACTGAAGACAAGGATTATGGCAGCATTCACCAGTTTAAACAAGGAGACTGTCCAGAAGAGATGCAAGAGATTCTGGAGGCCATAGTTGAAGCCAACCGTGATTTTTTTTAAAATAACTTTACTCTTTATTTAGTATTTCAAGATATTTTTGTAATTTTGGTAAATATATCTGTTAAAATGACATGTCAGTTTCATTTTCAATTTTTGCATAATGTAGATGACAATTTATACATCGCACTCTGTGTGTATTATCTATATACACACACAAAGATTTGCTAAAAAAAATACAAAAAAAAAATGAAATCAGTTCATGTCATTATGGTAATGACAGAATTGTAAATATGGCTAAAATCAACCATTTTTAGCTATTTAAAAAACACTTTCCAAGTCAGTTCTTTTTAAAACAGCTAAGTGTTTTGCCCATTAGAAATTTTGAATTTAATCTATTTGTTAGAAATTAAAACTAAAATAAAAGCTTCAAGAAAGATTTTTCATTTTTAAAAATTCATTTTAAACCTTGCATATCGCTTTTCTTTGGCGGTATATCTTCATTTTATTTGTTTTCATGACTGCTGTAATTTTAGTTTGAATTTGTAAACAAAAACAGTGATAATATTGTTGATATCGATATAGGTGCTTGTACTTATCCTGACAACATGAACTGATTCTAGCCATTAGTGTATAATCTTTGCCACTGCTATTTTCCCATTTAACATGGAAATCAACTTAGACTATAAACATTCTGGCTTGACTATTTCAGTTGTTGACTTTTTTATTTTTTCATAAATAATAGTCCTTTTCAGAGTGCCATTTTAGAAATTTGTTTGGTTTAGTGATACGGGCATATTAAAGAGCGATTCTTATATTTGTTTATGTTTTCACCAAAAATAAAATGTAGACATTAAGAATTTATATTTATTATAAATTAGTGTTCTTAATGTCTGTCTTGTTCTTTCAGTCTGCTTATTGAAGTGTTTATAAATAAGGATAGAACGAAACCTGAAAATGGTCAAATTACTTTTATTTCTAGCGCTGTGTAGAAATATTTTTCAAAGCATTCTACTGGATTGCTTTAACAAATATCAAGATTCTTAACCATTTAATGCTCTGATAACAGTTGATTAGTTTTCTTCATAGGTAGCAAAAAAGACAAACTTATTTCCTAAGTATTCAGGTCGGTATTAATTATTTATTAATAGTTTTAGCATCTCCGTATTCATCAGAATGAAGAAATAGCTTATGCTATTAAACTTTTCTTATTGATTTACATTATTAATGCAAAATGAAATACCAATTTGCATTGAAACAAAATCATGTAGCAGCTGCATAGTACAAGAATTATGGCTTATCCTGTTGCATAAATATTTTTGCTTGGTGACTTACTTTTTTTCAACTTTTAAAAGCAAAATGCTGACTCTAATTTTATCAATCTTGATGTTTTTTGCAAACATTTTTGTTTCATAATGTGCCCCACTCCTTGTGTCGATGTCCAAATCTCCATGGCAGATCAATAGTTAATCACTTCATTCCAATCTTGTCCCTGTCCCACATTCATTTGAGCACAAAGCTATTTGGGTTAAAAGTAACTGAAATCTGCTGCATGACGGAACTGAAAGCCACAATAAGAAAAAAAAATCATTGTGAAATTAAAAATAAGGTGTTTTTATATATATATATATCCGAGTGGGTACAGAACGAAGAAAGAATTTTTTCCATCCAAAACATTAATTTAAAATATTGCTCGATGTATGATGTTTAAAGCTGTGAATATTTATTATAAATTATGTTTTAGAACATGTACATTATTTTTTTAATATATGTCCTCGATAATCATATGTTTGTTTCAACATTGGGTGCCCAAGGTCTCTTCGGGAGGTAAAAACGTACACTCCAACAGATAATACCATTAATCAACAATTTAGCACTTACACACCAGGCTCTTCAAAACTCTAACAGACAACACAAGACACATTCCCTTCATTATCAATAACCTCAACCAACCTCCCACAACAACAATGAACCAAATATAGGGAGCAGACGAATTCAGTTTTGTTTTTACCTCCCGAAGAAACGTTGTGCACCCAACGTTGAAACAAACATATGATTGCCGAGGACATATATTAAAAAATAATGTACATGTTCTAAAACAATTTATAATAAATAATAAATATGTATTCTGTTGGGTACAGCATTTGGTTTGAGTTTATCACTCTTGCATGCAGACAATTATAATTCCACTCCTCTGCTTCTATAGAACATAACACTTTATCTAAGTTGGTTGGTCTGACACCAGGATTAGGTTGGAGGTTCTTCTAAGGCAGGTAGTCATGTGACAACACTTCTTTCATGTTAACTTGACATATACTGGTTCAACTCTAACTTCAAATTAAAATTTCAAAAAAACAACTCTCACTGTCTGAAAACCTACTGACTCTTGCCTATATTGATCCTTTCATCTGGGTGTGAGGCACTCTGGGTACACTAGCATTCCCAAATTAGGGATTCTCCTTTTGGTCACCAAGTCAATCTCATCTCCTTCTCTGCTGTGTGAGTGCCTCTTACTACTGCCCGAGTACTTTACCTTCAACTTTCCCAAAACCCCGCCAGGGCTTTTTCTTCATTGATCATCTGATCAACCCCATCTTCATCCTGATTCTCACCATAACTGTCCAAGGGGCATAGTCCAGCCCAAACAACCAAATTTTTTAATTATTATGCAATATCTTTATCTTGTCTTTGTGTGGTCCTTTTCACACCTGGGGTTTTTCATTTCAAAATTTTTGCTAACAAGTGGCAAAAAGAGAGCGATCCCTTGATTTGGGACATTTTTAATTATCTTAGTCTTCTTATTTCATATTCAATTGTCGCAAGAAATTATTTAGCTTTTTTAATTATCAGTGTCGTAAAATTCCCCAAAACAAAGAAATTTTGTTTCTGAAAACTCAGGGATGGCCTGTCTTTAGGGTCACAAAATTCTTATAACTATTTCCCATGCAAGGGAAAGATTGTTTCAAATCAAACCATAGTCAGCTTGTCATTTTATCAATAGTTGTTAAATTTTCACAATAACAGAGCGTGTCTTCTTGACGATAATGGCTATACAGAATTCAGTGACAAAAAAAACCATACAAAATTTTATCTTTCTGACCGAATTTTGTGGACAGTATCCACGATACATAAAAGATTTTATCTCGAGTGGTTGTTCATTTTTTATGACTGTAAATTTATCTATTTTTCTTGAGTGGTCTTTTTAGAATATCCTTCACCTAGCCTCTAGTAGATGAAAAAAAGAATAACTTAATTTTTTTTTTTTACAGTATATCAATTGATCTATCCAAATAATTCTGTTCTTTTTTGGGTACCAGAAATAGTGTTACAATAATAAGAAAATAATTTTACTATAGTTTGACACTTTAAAAAATGAACTTAATAGTAAATTTGGGCTTGGTGGAAAAGTAAAGCATTTAATCACAGTCTAGGGTTTTTTGTTTACTATTCATTTGTTCTGTGAAATAATTTCTAAGTTATTTTATTGGAATGACTGAATCTTTTTTTTTTTTTCTCACATTTACTTCACGGAATTGAGAATAATTTTCTCTTGCTTTATAAAATGACCAAATAACAGTCTTCAAACTCTCAATGCAATAAGAATATATACTTTCTTTTTCTTGCTTGCACACAGTGTTGCTATTAGCTTCTGGTACCTAAAGTTCATTTGTCTCTAGCTTGCAAATGTTTATTATTAACAAGTTTGACGTGTTTGTAACTTCATAATAGTAACCCATTTACTAAATGTTCTTTTTCAACTTGAGAGAAATTCTAGACTGATCGTTGA
The DNA here is from genome assembly GCA_037127315.1 of Ascarosepion bandense. Classification (NCBI taxonomy): domain Eukaryota; kingdom Metazoa; phylum Mollusca; class Cephalopoda; order Sepiida; family Sepiidae; genus Ascarosepion; species Ascarosepion bandense. The sequence goes on along the minus strand of JBBBDQ010029369.1, from coordinate 4,948,442 downwards.
CAAGATAAACATATAACCAATTTCCTTCAAAAATGAGATTAGAAAATCTTTTTTCTCTCTACCAATGCTGAAATTGAAAACTTGGGATTTTTTTTTCTGGAAGTTGCTTGCTATGAAATTCACTACATTTGGAGAGTGCTTCTTTTTATTTTTCTTCTCTTCTAAAGCTTTTTTTTTTCTATTAAGGCAATTGAAGGAATAAAACTTTTCTTTTTTTTTTTTTTTTTTTTTTTTTTTTTTAAGATTCTCCTATGCTTTCATACTCTCTCTCTTCTGCTTTTTACAAAGGATTTTTCAGCACTATTAAAAGCTAGCATGTGAACATCTTTGCACACATATATATATATATATATATATATATATATATACCTTGCTCCCCATTGATACCATTTCTTCAGTGTTGCATGAGCAGTTTGGATCCTTGTTCTTAATTAGACGTGTTTCAGATTCTGTTTTATGTTTATTTCTTACTTATTTTCTCCATAAGATATGGTGAGAATGAAATTAAGTTGTTTTTTTTTTTAAATTTTTAGTATTTTGATTTATTGATATTTATTCTTGCACAAGGCTGAAACTATTGAGCACATTAGCTAGAGACTGAGTTTGCTTCACAATAATGATCTGCTAACATATATGATGTTTATTTTAGGGTTTTGATAATTTCCTATCTTTTAACATCCAGGTTAAGCACAATGATTTATTATATAAATAGAAAGTTAAAAAGACCTTCACTTTTTCATAGAATTTTGCTCTTGAGGTTGATGAGCAAAAAGAGAGAGAATTTAAGTTTTGGTTTTGTAAATATGAATGAGGCTGTTGGGTTTTTGTCTGTGCTATATATCCTTAAAAAAATGGCTGGTGGAGTTAATAAAAGTTATTGATATTAGTATTTAGGTACCTCCACTTTTCAGTATAAATTTTCGATACCTGATTTTAAAATGAAATTCTTAAAATGAAAAAAACATTCTTGAAGATTTCATTTTAGATTTAATTAAAAGCTTAATGATTAAATTTATTATTTCCATTAAGTGTAATTTCTAGTGTATTTCAGATAGAAATTATATATATTGGAAAGTCACATTTAATTTCAATTTCTTAAATTTTCTTAAAAATGGTTATTTTTTTAATTTAAAAAAATTTGTAAACAAACAAAAATTCATCGATATTTCAAAAGATTTCTGACACTTTATTTTAATAAAATTAGAAAACCCAAAGTTAAATTAAACTAATTTAAAAAAAATATTACTTATAGCATAAAAAGTAATATGCAACAAATTATTAACGATTGGTTGTGTGCATCTGATGGAAGGTTTGACGGATTCTTGACTGATCAGGTGTACGCATGCACAAAAACGACCATTTTCATAAATCTAAGTGAAGGGACAAAACTTTTAAATTATGTAACCGTTTTATAATAATGGCAATTTCAGTCTACCATACATGAAAATAAAGTAAAAATATAATAAGTTAAAAATTATTTTAAAAATAGGGAGGTGTAACTACATTTATTAATTTTTGCTATTTTGGACTCGTAAATTTCGTTTCCACTTAATTACTATATCACATCCAATAAATATCCCAATATGATTAAAATGTAAAAAAAAAAATGAAAAAATTCTTGTAAAAATTCATTATTCATCAAAAAAATCTTATTTCTTCAGACAATAATGTCCTTAATATTACTTATTTACAAAAATAATTAAAAGCTTTTCTAATTAAGTAATGTCATAGTTTTATTGGATTCATTATTTTTCAATTCAGAGCAGATTTTCAGCTAATTAGTACAAATTAAAAAAGTAGGTGATTTACAATCTCCAATGACTCCTATTTTTAACAAAAATATAATTTCATGAAATAAAGTTCTGTGTGAAATTTAATGAAATTAAGTAAGTGGGGGTAACAGATTTAAAAAAAATAAATTTTTTACCAATATTTTCTAAAAAAAAAAAAAAACATTTAAAAAACATTTAAAAAATAATTTGATTCATTTGTGAATATGATCTGAAAATTTGATTAAAATTGGACAATTATTTAATTTATTTATTTGTAATTTTTCAAATTAATGTGTTTTCAACAGAAAAAAAGCGCAAAACAAAAATTAACATTAAACTTTGTAGAAGGCAATGACGTAAACAAAGCAAGCATTCTAACCAAAATTTCAAATGTGTTAAAAAGGATTAAAAAAAATTCAAACAATAATTTAAAAATTCCTTGATCTTTCCTCTTAATAATAATATCAACATTTTGACGATAAAAATTTTTGTTAAGTTTGTGGCCTTTTGCATTACACTATACTGTTTTTCCTGCGAATTAGTAGAGGTACTTAGATGCTAGTTTATCTATGTAGGGTAGTGGGAGAAGGGCACTTTTACATATTATCCCAATTGTTGTATTCTGCTATTTGATTAAATTTGTATTTTTACCAGTTTTACAAATATCCAGGAATGATCTGCCATGGCAGAGTTATATCCCATTATCAGAATTGATAATGGGATATAACTCATGCAGGAAAGTTAGATTAAGGACTAAGAATAAGAAACACTCCTATGTATTGTATAATAAGATATTGGCTTGTTGGTATTTGTTTTTATAAATACTGTTTTTTTAAAAACTGCTTCTTTCTCTTTCTTCATTATTGATTATAGTTGAACTTGAGTACAGATGACTTTTTCTTTTTCCACTTCTTTAAAATAAGATAAGAACTTTAAAACTTAATGAAGTAAAATTGACATGTGCTAGTAGAGTAATGAATATTGATTTCAGGCTTGTTTGTTGCATTCACTTTTGCACTAATGCCCTTGGGAAAGGTATGACTCCGTCTTTTCTCTTTCCTAGCTATGGGTTAAATAGAAGGGTAGCATGGGGTTTTCAGTCCTAGGTGTAAATCAGTTTAAGAAAAGGGGAGAAAAAAATTCCAAACCAAGGAAAAACCAATGGGAAACTACTCCACTATCTTTCCCAATAATGCATGGCAATTCACAGATAATAAAGAAAAGGAAATTTTGGAGAGCCATGATTGCTTATTTCTTGAAGAGATATGGAATAAAACAAGGAATCCATATAGGTATTACAAAGTAGAAATTTGAAGCCATTTTGATGATTTATTTCTGCTTAAGTGCACTGTGAAGAATTTAACATACTTATAGTGATTTCCTCCTACCCATGGAGATCTCAAAGTATATAATCTCATTAAAAAGATAACATTTTGACATGAGTTTTTTTTTTTTTTGTAATTAAATACAATTTATATTGCTTTCACAATTGCTTGTTTACATTTCTCTTTGCAGACTATCAATAAATGTCACTGGTTAAGGCATTTAACAGCAAAAGATATCAATAATCTTTATTTTTAAATTGGTGCCAGTATAGTATGTAGCCTACTTTTTAAATGTGGTCTATGAAATTCTGTCACTGGTATAGTATTTGGCCTACCTTAAAAAGTGTATTATAAAGAAGTATTATAACTGTCTGGTAAGGGTTAGGGAAAACAATTAGTTTCAATAAGTAGCCGAATACTTATATTTATAAATATACTATTACTGAGGTAGGGCACATTCAAGCTGGGTAGACCACAATCTATATCAGAATCGAAGAAGTAGACCACATACTATACTGACATCATAAAATGTTGCCTTCATTTTAATGTTTGGTTTATTTCCCATCCTTACTTTAATTGCTTAGTTTTTTTCTGATACAAATATATATATATATATATATATATATATATATATATATATTGATTGTTTAATTGCTTAGTTTCTGGTCATAAGATTAGACCAGTGCACATTTGTATATTAAAAAGTGTTCAATACAATTATATTGTAGAACTTTTGAATATTTTCCATTTGTAAATGAGTTTTTATGTGACCTAGGTTTTTACCAAGAATGGTGTCTTCAGGTGATTTTCAATAAGTGATTTAAAATCGCCTGAAGACACCACTCATGGCAGAAACTTATGTCATGTAATAACTCGTTTACAAATGGAAAATATATATATTGTATTTTTGTTATTACAATGATTTATAAAAGCATAATATCACTCCACAAAAATTTTCATGTTTCAGAACAAAACTGTTCCTCTTTAGGTGATTTGTTAAAATAAATGATGAAAATGGTTTATTTTTAAAAATAAGGTGAATTCATGGTTATTTAGAAAATTTGGGAGTGGTGGTTGGAGGAAACGCTTTAGGTGTGTCTATTGTTCAATCAAAATTGAGAAATATGTAACCATGGACATTTAATAATTGGGTTATGAAAGTGGGCAGGATGGCTTGGATCTAGACATATCACTTTAATTTTGTCTGGATAAGATACATAGTGGGACCTTAGATGTTTTAAAATGGGTAGACAATTTTTAACAGGAGGTGGGATTTTAAGTTTTTTTATTTTATTTAATAATAGATTTTTTTAACTACTATGTATGAGTAAAGATCTTTTCACCTTGGCACTGAAATTTGCCACATATTATTCAGACTTAACTAAGGATGAATATAATATTATAATGGCCATTAAGACCTCCGTTCTTATCCACAATCAAGAACAATGGATAAAAAATATTTCTGATAAACAATTTGACATTACAATGGGTGCGTTAGACTCTGTGGAGTTTTCTGATCTCATTGGTTTATTTGCACTATACAATCTCACCGCACACCATGACATAAACACTCATGACATAGTTATATAGGGATGATGAACTTATGATAGTACAAAATTCTATACATTTTAAAACAGATAAAATAAGACTAATCCACAGAGAATTCAAATGTTTAACTCTAAAAGTAATAATCAACATCAATTTAAAAGTAGTAAACTTCCTTGATGTAACACTTGACTTAGTAAATGATACTTATCAACCATACATAAAACCTAATGAATATCCATTATACATCCACCCAAAGTTTAATCACTCCCCAAGTATAATCAAACACACACCCTCCTCCATAGAATATAGAATTAGTAAAAACTCTTCTGGTGAAGAAATATTTTATAAACATAAAGGTTTTTATAATACCACTAACAAATAGTGGCTACAAAAACCAGAATATCAAATACATAAAAAAATATAACATGAAAAAAAGAATTAGAAAAATCATTTGGTATACACCCCCTTTATAACCAAATGGTTAACATCAAGTTAGGGCTGAAGTTTCTTAATTTAATTAAGAAACATTTCCCTAATAATAACCCTCTAAGTAAAATTTTTAATAAAAATACCCTTAAATTAAGTCAGTTGTACAAATAATTTTTTAAAAATCATTACAAATCCTAATAAAATATCTTAAATCAGCACATAAACCAAAGTAACAATAACTATCAAAATAATAAAGAGAACAATAATACAAACTTATGTAATTGTCGAAATCCTAACAATTGCCCACTGGAAAATAGGTGTCAAACAAATTCTATTGTGTACTAATGTAATATAACATCAAATGAAAACCCAACTATTAAAGTTTACATCGGCTCCACAAAGAACACTTTTAAACAACGTTGGTATATACACTTTCTTTAAAAACAACACTTACTTAAACCAAACATCCCTTTCAGTGTATTTTTGGAAGTTAAGACACAAACAAAACCCTGAAAGTAAAAGGGAAAACTCTGGAAAAAGCAAGAATCTGTAAGTCATTCTATGACATCTGCCCTTTGTGTCTGAGTGAAAAGCTGCAGATTTTAAGGTTCCCTAAAAGTGATGAACTATTGAACTGTAGAGATGAATTGACTGTTTAATGTAAACATCGAAAATATTTTTCGTTAAAATTTAATTAATCATAGTGTGTTAGTTATAACTTGTGCTCCAATATAAATTAAAAATTAAAATTTAATTTACTAAAATAAATGGTCCACAAAATACTAGTTGGTTTTCTTAACTACCATATACTTTGGTATACTAAAATAATTTTAAAGATATATTGGAGCATAAGCTATCAATGAGACATTGCAATTAATAAAATTGTGTATTGTGTGGTCTCACTATGTACCTTACTCAGACAAAATAATTTTCTTTAAAATTTAATTAATTACAAGGTTTCATTTATAACTTATACTCTAACATAATTAAAAAAATTTTTAATAAAATAAATGACTCACATATTACTTACTTCTTGTTCTTAATACATGTATACCATAATTATTTAATCTTAATTCTGACCTAAACTTTCCAGTCCCTTTACTCATAGATAGTAGTTTAAAAAAATCTATTAAATAAAAAAAGAACCTAAAATGTAACCTCCTGTTAAAAATTGTCTATCCAATTTAAAAAATCTAAGGTCCCACTATGTATCTTATCCAGACAATTAAAAATTGACATGTCTAGATCCAAGCCATCCTGCCCCCTTTCATAACCCAAATATTAAATGTTCATGGTTACATAATTCTGAATTTTGATTGAACAATATTGACACACTTAAAGCAATTCCTCCAGCTATCACTCCTTAATTTCCTAAATAACCATGAATTCATCTTATGTTTTAAAAATGAATCATTTTCACCATTTATTTCAACATATCACCTGAAGAGGAACAGTTTTGTTCTGAAACATGAAAATTTTTGTGTAGTGATATTATGCTTTTATAAACCATTGTACTAACAAAATTACAATATTAAGCTCTATTCTGTATCGAGTACTCTTTATAAAAGTAAATGTTTGAACAGTGGGTTTTTAATCTAAGTGTTCTTTCACTTTTTTGTAATACATACTTCAAGCTTAAACCTTTTTATAATGTAAATGTTTCAATTAGTTTTCTGAGTTGACTTACTAACACATCCAAGTCTTTAAGACAAATCTCCCTTATTTTTACTTTCCTCTCTTTTTTGAAATGGCTGTTTGTTTATTTTAATGTTGTCAAGGCAAATTTTCCCTACTTTAATTTAATAAGTGGGGAAAAACCTTTTTACTTTCAAATAAAAGTATGACATAATTGCAATTTCTTCTCCAGTCTGTAAAATGTTGATTCTGCTCTAATTCCCACTTAATTAAATTCTATTATATATATATATATATATATATATATATATATATATACAACATGCTGGTAGTGTAAGTTTTATAGCTTTGTAGGGTTGCCAGGTTTAACAGGCCAACTCTTTAATTCAAAACCTACATGAAAAGAGATATCTTGACCAGGTCACACTCACTCATGATTACACAAATGACTAATGGGTTATTTGGACTCATAGTTGTAAAATTTATTTAACCTCAAATAATAGCACATCCCTTATGCCTTGCAATAAAAAGGTTGTCTAATTTCAATTAAATTAATGCATTAATGCCTGTAAATAAAATGTTGGTATTCATCATAAAAATTTATTATAGACTTTCTTAATTTTGTTTTTTAATACCTGGTATTAATTATAAATTTCTATGACTCATTAATGCTCACTGTGTCTTAGATGGGATGGTGAGTGTTAAATCTAATACACAAGTTTACTACTGCCAAAAGACGTGGTTTTTGCTGATAGCTGATTCTTATAAGGCAGTGGTTGGCAACCTTTTCACAGTGAGGGCCTGATGAGTCTTTTGCGAGCAAACTGCTGGCTAGAGTAACAAATGAAACACCTCAAAGTGAATACTGTATTATAGAAAGCATAAAAAATAGACCATGTCATTAATCAGCAACAAGTAAACTAGTTTGTAATTAGACAATACATATATAAGAATTTTATTGAAAAAACAAATCAGTGAGACTGCTGTATGCTATGAAGAAATGCTTTGATGTTTGGCTCAATGGAAGAGGTTGACAGCAGAAGAATATCATTGAGGTGGTGGTCTGAAAGTTATGAGTGAAGGTGAGACTTTGTGTATTTCATTTTAGAGAATAACTGCTCATAACAGTAGGTGCTGCCAAACATGGCAACAATGTGTTGAACATGTGCAATGTATGTTGGAAAATTGATAGAAGGGAGAACAAGGTCACAGAAGGACAGTGGAAAAGAGGTGTAGAACTTCATCTTCAGTTCATTGTTGCACTGCAGCTCCACCAACTCCATTTGCAGGGAGAAAGGTGTCACCCACAGGAAAATCAAAGGGGGCTATTGAAAGCTAAAAGTCTGCAGTTGGTGACTTCTGCAAGATAGGAGATAAATTCCTCTTGCAGAGAGGTGATGACACTAATGCAAGTTTCTAGGTCTATGTCTTTAAGTGCACAAGCAGCAAGGCGAGGAAAATGCGCAAAGTGACCATTAGACAACTGAGACTTCCACAAGTGCAGATTCACCTTGGAGGCAGTGATGTATCTTTGCATATCTGTCACTAGAGTGTCTTTGCCTTGCCGCTTCATGTTGAGATTGTTAGGTGCGTAGTTGTCTGTGAGCAAGGCAAGGCGAGTGAGTTATCACGGGTCAGAGAAATGATCAGCATTGAGAAGGTTTTTCTGACAAAGGAAAGTGGCGATCTCTTGTTGCAGGTCACACACATGGGACAGCATGAACCCATGACTTGGCCAGTATAATTTTATAGTTAAAAAAAAGGAAAGATGTAAATAATTTTTGTAAAAATTCACTTCTCAAATTTTTTTTTCTTCAGACTATAATATATATACTATTTAAAAGCAATTAGAAGCTTATCTAATTAAATATAGTTATATATATGTTATAGTTTCATTGCATTTTTTATTTTACTATTCAGAGCAGATTATCAGAAAATCGGCTAACTGTTGAGAATGACATTCCTAAAGGAGTTCAGCATTTAACTAATAACAAATTTTCTATATAAAATTTAATTTCTTGAAATTTTATGAATTTATGTGGAATGGGGTAATAGATGTTAAAAAAGAAAAAAAAATTTTACCAAGATATACTAGAAAAAGTTGAGGTGCCTACTATAGTGCAATTGAAAGAAAGTTCCACAAAGAAAACAATTTAAAATTTCACATTACCTTAAAATATAATTTTAAATATGAAACAAAGGTTATTAAAAAAAAAAGGCTAGCAATTGATTTTTTATTTGTTTCTTGAAACACATTTAAAATTTTTTTTTTTTTAAATAGTTAAAAGAAAATGTTGAAGTCAAATTTTCTTTGGTTTTTCAGTTTTTTGCCTGAAAGAAGTTGACTCTAATAAAAATGTAACTACTTCAATAATAACCAAAAATCTTTAAGTAGTCTTTGATTTTATGGCATTCTATCTCTGCACCCACCCTATATCTCTTCTGAACTTTCTTTTCACTACCAGTTCACAAACCTGAAAAATGAAAATGAAAAAAACTGTCAAATTCTTGGACTTTTCATATAGGTGTGAAAAACTAAAGAGGGAGTTTCATGGGTCAGATTTCCTTGTTAATATCAAGCAGGGTGGTGGGCCAGATGTTAGACCATCACAGACGGAAAGAGTTGAATAATACATGTACTGTTGTTTCTTTATTGTTAAAATCTTAGGCTCCAAGATATTGAGGTGTCTATTTTAAAGTCAAAGTTAGCACTGCTTCAGGTAGCATTTTTATAGTCACACATTCCTTTAAAATTAAGGTTGAGTTTAAGGTCATATTTAGTTTTCTGCTAACCATAGAAATTCTTTCAATGAATTACCACAAAATTATTTATTTTTCTAGTCTGCACTGTTTATTTTCTACTGAAAACTATTTGAAAAGTTGCAATGAAAAGAAAAAAAACTAAAGTAGTACTAGTTAAAAATTGATACTGAAATTTTTGTTATTATATATTTTTAAAATTTTATTTTTGGCCAATTTCACCCCATGCAAGTTAGTAAAATCACTAAGACACAAGGGGTTACTGGGTGTGAAAGAATTAGAAACAGGAACGTAACTAAGGAGTAAGAACAAACGAAGAGTAAATAGGAGGACAATACATAGTGATTGACACTGCATTTAAATTTTTGAAGATTAAAGATGGCTGGAAAGCATGGAGTCAGAAGAGTTCCATAAGCAACAGATTAGGACCAATAATATTGCTAATTCTTCTTTAAACTTTATCAAGGAGCAAGGTAAATAGCAGGAGTCCTGAACCATATGTGGCAGCAATATTTCAAGCCTGGACAAGTGGTAGACTTCTAGATATGCAAGATAGATTCTGTTGAAAAAAAATTTTTGCACAACACTGAACTGAATTTCTTAACAACTGATCTAGCAATGGATTCAATAAAGTCTTTCCACTTCATGTCAGCTGAGAAGGTGCATCAAGTTACTTTCCTGTGATGCTGATTGTGTAAGACTTCAAAAAGAAAAAAAAGTTAGTCCTAAAATAATTTTATGCTTTCTGTTGCTTCTTGCTGTAATATCAGTAATATCTTGAAAACTGACTTTGTAAGTATTAAGGGCAATTATGATAAAGTGTGGATAGAAAGTTAATGATATCTTTTCCTCTATCCAATATTTTATACCAGGGGTTTATCACTCTGGGTTGGAGTGGATGTATAACTTTGATTATGTGGTAGTGTTGGCTTTACCAATTATGTGATGCTGGCCTTTGGTAGTACCTGTCATAAGTACAGATATTTACCTAAAAACAAGGACAGTTCGAGAGAAGTTGAGAAAAACCCAAATTACGGTTTTATTTCCTTAAAAGTGAACAAGCTGACAAAATATAGAACCCTTATGTGGTTTCTCTCTGACCCTGAAAATAAAAGCTAGCAAATGTCATGGAAGTCTGTCTTTGCTCACAAGTCAAGCATGTCTTGTTGCAAGAAGCTGTGTTTATACCATGTATCATGGAAGCATCTTCTCTTCATGATGTCTACACCAAAACTGTCTTCTGTGGAGATGACATCATTCAGTATATTTGGCTTTAAAAAAAAGTTTTTATATTTAGAAAGATCAGTGACTTTCCCACTTTGATAGTGAGTGGGGGAAAATAAAAGAAAAAAGAATACTTGTATTTTGTAGGTATATTTCTTTCTTTCTCACTCCCACTATTCTCTTAGACTTTGCTTTAATAAAAAAACAATGTCCAGCTGAATAATGATTAAAAGTTGGGGAAGACATTAAAAAAATGCCAATCACTTTGAAATTAAGGGTAAACAACTGGGCTGCTATTTGCAACAATTTAAAAAAAAATGTACTAATTTCTTAGTTCTTTTCAAGTTCCAAACACTGATACCAGTTTGTATTTATAAACACTTTCATTGTTGTGAATGTAGTTACACATCTTTTCAATTCTCATGTTGCCTATTATTGGTAACTTAGCCTGTACTGTTGAGTATTTGATAAAAAAATAATGGCAATAATCATAAGAAATCATTGTTAATGACTTTATAGTTCTTTATTTTCTATAAATGGCAATTTTTCCCCTCCAAGATGGACCTTCACAGCCAGCTAAGAAATGCTATAATAGTTAATAATAGTGAAAGTGTTAATATACATAGAATGTTTAATCTTAACAAAGTATTTTTAACATGAGATAATTAGATAAGTACATGAACAAATTATTGAATCTCATGTTAATTAACTAATTAGTTAAGTAATCTCTTCCCACCTTCACCTCCACTCCTATAATTTCCAGAATTTATTTCCTGCTAAGATAATTGTTTTAATCCATTGTATCAAAGAGGTCATAATGAGATTTGCTAATATGGTTCCTTCAAGGGAATTAAAGAATGATTAATTGGAAATATTTAATAGCTATTATAAAAATAAAATCTTTGAAGAGAATTAAAAACAAAAAATTTTGATATTACAATGGTTTTAAACAGTTTTTTTTTTTAATTAATTTTACAAAAATATCTGTTACAAATCTTTACATTTTTACATGTACAAAATTTTGCATTTTCATTTTGACATGAAAAACTGGGAATGTTCATTAGTATGGAATTCCTGAATTGCCTTTTAAAAAAAAAAAGCCTCTTTTAATCTTTGGTTATCTTCATTTTCTCAGATTCAGTTTAAAAAGAAAATTGTTGCATTTTATTTATTTATATTTTTTATATTACTGTATTATTCTAATTAAGCACCTTTCAAACTAAAATTTTCTTATGTAGAATTTGACATAATGTAATATTAATTCCTTTAAATGATTTGACCCTCCTATTTAATATTCTAGAATTCATTCTATAAGGTCACAAATTATTTTGAGACTTTAAATAATGGCCAAAGGGGTGCTTAAGAAGGCCAATACAGTATTGTTAAAAATTTGTTGTTTGTACCTTTTCTAGGTGATTGGTATGAGTGCCGTCAAATTTTTTTTTTTTTTTTTTTTTTCCTCAAATTTATTTTTCACGTTTATTTTGTTTTTAGATTTTAAAACAAAAAAAAAAGAGGAAAAGAAAAAGATGTCTATAAATTTTTCTCCATACTCATACAAAAGAAACTGTTACACTAGCTATAAATAAAGTGGTTTATTTTTGTAGGAAGACAAAGGTTCCAGTACATTAGTTAAGGACATACTACAGATACGGCAACATATCCAAACTGCTATGAACAACACAGTGAGTGTGAGAACTTCTTCACTTGGTCCTCATTGTTGTCGTCCATTTGTCTTGCAGCAGATCTCTGCAATATGTTTTCTTTTTAAATTTATCCTTTTTTATGGCTTTTTTTTCTCTTTCCATTGTGTAATTTTTTTTTTCACCTTTCTGAATTGGTGTCTTGTAACTGTGACAAAAAACTTTTAAATATGCATTTCTATAGAACCTCTTTTTTCCATATAATGTTGAAGTGCTTGATTTCATCAAAATTAGAATTACTTTGTAGCTGTTAAAATAAAGCATAAAATAATTTTTTTTACTTGCAGTATTATACATTTAAGCATTATCATAGTGTGAGTATTCAAAATTGATTAACACATTGAGTGCTTGAGGTTCATTATGAAATCCAACTTCAAATGACAACTTAGACAATAAAAAATTTTTGAGTTATAATTTCAACTGAAGTCTTAATGTTGTTTTCACGCTAAAAGTATCATTGCAAATAAACTCATTAGCACCTGCAGATGCCTTGTTGGTTTCATCATAAAAGCTGCAAACCACAAGTCATTGTGTTAGTCATAATATGAAAAACATTAATCTTTGTATAAATATGATGTGATTAAAATTACTTAAATTTCAATTCAAATGAGGACAACTTCGTTTCGTCTACTGACAAAAGTGAAGCATTATGTTAATTACACAAACTTGATGAATAAAAATAAATAATAATGACAATGCATTTGTAAATTTGAATTTTGAATTTCGGCCTCAAGATCTAGTAAAAGTTACACTATATGCTTTTCAATAAGAGTCAAAAATTGATTAAATCCTTTTCTAAAACTTGTAGAATTCTCTATAGATGTGGTAGGTGAGAACTGAATGGGGACATTAGAGATGTTTTTTGTCACAAAATATTTTGTTTGAGGAATTTTTCTGCCTTTGCTTTATTTGACAAAAAGAGAAAAAAAGAGGTTTACTTCCTGTGTGCTTTAAGCACTTGTCTGTCCGATTATAAATCTTGCATCTATGCCAACATACACACAGTATCTCCCTATAAACTAACAATTTTAAAGAAATAATTTCTGTTCTTTATCTTGTGCAAACGTTTTTGGTCCCAAATCCAAACAAGATATGCTGAGAGTTCTACCTGCAACCCAGGTAGGTAATTAATGTATCCTCTTGCTGTCTGCAAAATTTAAGTTTGATTTCAATATATAATTGGTCATTTCAAAACATCCTTAGGCTTACTCTTGCCACTTCTATTGTTGCAGCCTCAATGCCTTCTTTTTCTTTCTGCCTTCACCTGTTTGTTTCATTTTATATTTTTGAAAACTTTGTACAGTAGATAGTTTGTTTTGATAGATGTTTTCAAATGAAAATAATTCCTTTTGCTTTTCTTTATCTTCAATAACATTGTGTGTAGCTTAGGTTTCTAGCATTAAATGGAAATGACTTTAGTCAAACTACCCTTTTAGCTAGAACCGCAGGGAATATTCTATTGATGCTATAATTGATATTGTGTTTTATGTAATTTTGCTCATAAAATTCACAAAACCTTTATTTCAGCCCATCTCAAACAATTTTACTTTTTTTTTTTCTTGGCATGGTTACTAAGCATGCAGGTTTTTTGGTTTAAGATGTTTAACAAAACCAGTTTGCTCATTTAATTTTTCTTAAATTGTTTTTAAATACTGATAAAGTCAAAATGGCAAGCATTCATTTTTTATTTGTACTTTTTTGTGGTGTAATGAATATCAGCTTGGAATGAAAAATTGAAGAGCCGAGTTTGAATTCCAGTTGCATTCACTTACACTCAAATACCCTTAGGAAAGATATTAATCCATCTCTTCTCCCTCCACCTATGGGTTGAATAGAAAATGACAACCTACCATAGGAAAATGTTCTGTCATGGATCGAAAGAGACATGATTGCCCAAGCATGTATCATGTATGCCACTTAATTGACTGATTGAATATCTAAGCTATGATGATTCTCAAGTGATAATAGTTCTCTCTCTCATCATCTTACTTTATCAAAAATGACTTTTCATGTAAATTCATAATTGATTGTTCAAATATTAAATTAGATGAGATTATAGAAAAATGTTTACATGATCTAAATCACTCTTTAATGATGAGTGTGGCATTGATTCATTGCTAATTACTTTATATAAGAGTGATATAGCAGAATTCTACCTCCAAGTTAACTCGTGATTTTTAAGCAAAATATCTAATTCATCAACAAATGCTGATGTAATGAATTGCAAATTATTGACTGATTAATGAGTGTAATCTTAAATGACAGTTCATAATATATGAAATGGATTTTCTGTATTGTTAATATTTGGGTCGTCTTCAATCAAAGCATTTAAGAAATGCTCTCTTTTGATTTTGAAAAGAAAAATCTGTCAATAAACATAAAAAATATGATGGAATCTTAAGAGGCATCAGAAGTCAGTTTCATTGAAATCTGTTTTGTTTGTTGCCTCCTAACAAAAAATCTTCAGTTTCATTGAAATCTGTTTTGTTTGTTGCCTCCTAACAAAAAATCTTCAGTTTCATTGAAATCTGTTTTGTTTGTTGCCTCCTAACAAAAAATCTTCAGTTTCATTGAAATCTGTTTTGTTTGTTGCCTCCTAACAAAAAATCTTCAGTTTCATTGAAATCTGTTTTGTTTGTTGCCTCCTAACAAAAAATCTTTAGTTTCATTGAAATCTGTTTTGTTTGTTGCCTCCTAACAAAAAATAACCCTTTTGGTTGGGGGTGAGGCTACAAGATCATTTTGATTTCAAGGAAGATAAAGAGTATCTTCAAAAGAAATTGATCAATATTATCGTCATTAATGTCTCTTTACTAATATTGACAGTCGGTATTGAATTTCTTCTCTTAGGATCCATCTTACAATGCTGATGGTCTTGATAACTTATGCTAGACAGTAAAACTTAATTACTTTTCTTGGTTTTATGAAGAAATGACTAAATAAAATATTCAGTCAGTTAAGTGCCATATGTTATACATGTTTGGGCGATCATGTCTCAAAGAGACATGGCTGACTGGGTAGAAGATTTTCCTGCAATGAATTCCCATTACTTTCTGCGATAGATTGATTGCCAACCAAGGCTATAGAACCCAATCTGTTCTGTTATTTGACCCATAGCTGGAGGGAAGAGATGGATTAATAACTTTCCCAAGAGTATTTGTGCATAAGTAAATGCAGCAAATTCAACTGGAATCCTTTTCTAAAACTTGTAGAATTCTCTATAGATGTGGTAGGCGAGAACTGAATGGGGACATTAGAGATGTTTTTTGTCACAAAATATTTTCTTTGAGGAATTTTTCTGCCTTTGCTTTATTTGACAAAAAGAGAAAAAAGAAGTTTACTTCCTGTGTGCTTTAAGCACTTGTCTGTCCGATTATAAATCTTGCATCTATGCCAACATACACACAGTATCTCCCTATAAACTAACAATTTTAAAGAAATAATTTCTGTTCTTTATCTTGTGCAAATGTTTTTGGTCCCAAAGACTTTGGCTTTCCAATTTCTTGTTCCAAGTCAATATCCACTGCACCACAATGCACATCCTAAATAAAATAACCCCTTCTGTTCTTTTTGCACTTTTGACTTGACTGGTTTTAAACTTCATCCTTTATTTTGATGATTTATTTTATTGCATGTTTTTTTTTTGTAGACTTGTAAAGCATGTTCCCTCTTTTGAGGGAAGTTGTTAACAAATCTATTAGTAAAATTTCTATTTTAATTTCTTACACTATCTTATCTGCATTCTCATAATCTTTCTGTTTCTCTCTTTGTTCAATTATATTGTAAACCCCAGATGTCTCTAAATTTGAATCTCACTCAATATCTTCATTGATATAGAATCAAGATTATAGAACTCTAAAATTGTTCTATTTTTGTATGTTTAATAATAAAAAAAATCTGTTTAACCTGCTCAGTTGAAATACATTGGTATTTCATGTCACTTTATAAGCCAGAATCTCATCTATATGTACACACATTGGGCTAAAACTGAATTTTAAGACATCTGATCAGAATTTGGTTTAAATTGATGATAAAATATTATTTGATCTTGTTACAAGTGTCAGTTAAATGTTTTTTTTTAATTTAATCTTCCAAATTCTTTGAATATTTGTGCATACAAGGCCTAAAATACTAAAATGGGCCTAATTTATATTTTTAACAAGTTTGGAATGTCACCAGCTGCTTGTTCAGGAGACACTTTAGATCATTTGATAATTTGATGTTTGGGACCCAATATCTTGAAATTTTCATGGTGGGTTGGTGGGGGTGCAAAGCACTAAAATGTACTTAATTTAAAACAAGATGAATGTTGTTGAGTGTATGATCAGGTACTTCTGAATTTGAAATTGTTCATTATAAAAACTGGATAAAAACTGTAATTTAGCAGAAATTACAAAGTGACATTACCTAGTTATCATGTAAGTAAACTTACCAATGAAACCATCACTAAGTGAGCCAAGCACAGTTTACAGTCCATCTTAGTGGGTGCATCATGGCTCATTGCAATGTTAGCAAAATGGTTGTGCTTTCATACAAACTTAATTTCCATTATGATTGAACCCCTAACCATATTTTTTTTGATTGTATCCTCAACACCTATTTTTTTCTTTTGCTAGTTTTGATTTGAATCTACAGAGAATTTTGTTGTTTCCCTTCAATCCAGACTTAAGTTTTCAAAGACTTTGGTTCGATTCATGTTCGATTAATTCCCAAGAATGATTCAAAA
This sequence comes from Ascarosepion bandense, assembly GCA_037127315.1. Classification (NCBI taxonomy): domain Eukaryota; kingdom Metazoa; phylum Mollusca; class Cephalopoda; order Sepiida; family Sepiidae; genus Ascarosepion; species Ascarosepion bandense. Next base: position 4,931,320 of record JBBBDQ010029369.1, on the reverse strand, counting down.
GTTTATGAAAAGATGGTGTAATGCTGACCCAAAGTCCTTTCCAAGAATTTTTGGCATTTTTATTAGAAAATCTTAGATATTTTTAAACATTCAATTTTTTAAATGTTCAGCTTTGAGCTCACTGTTCTATATTTATAATGCACTTTAAATAAGAATTAACAGTAGATTTAGAGTTTTTATTTGTGGATTAATGTTGTACTTATTTCATTTTCAGGTGACTTAATATAAAAGAACTTGAGATTTTATAATTACCAATTACATGAAGAAACAAAATGATATTTTTTGCATATTTCTCTTAAATTTAAAATATAGTGCTTTGATTAATGTTTCAGTTTTTTTTTTTTTTTTTACTTTGTTTAATATAAACTTGCTAAAATCAAATAAATTTTTTAAAGGGACCAAATGTGTTATTTTGGTTTAATTTGATTAAATTACCTTGCTGCCTGCCTTAAATAATCTTCTAAAATCACGGTATTAGATAAACTTTGTAGCAATAAAACATGGTACCACCGCTCATTTACAATAACAATTTAAATTGATTTTTAAAATATAAAGTTTTCTTGAATCTTTAATTGAAAGCCTAGAGATTACTTATTTTAGTAAGCAAAATACTGTGGTTTATAATTTCAAACTGAAATTATATTAATTGGAATGTAAAATTTTTCTGATTTAAAAAAAAAAAAAATCAATTTTTTGCCCATTTTTCATCGATTGACACATTTTGTAAACAGAAGCTAATTCTCAGTTTTAAAAACTTTTGCAAAATTATAATACATCTTGCTGACACATTATTTTATTCAAATTACCAAATTTAGACTTACCTTAATCTGATTTGAAACAATTATTACTTGCTTACTGCTTCAAATGTACTATAAAAGCAATTCTTAATTATGGTAGCTTTGTTATCAGGAAGTTATCATGTTATCAGAGGCGATGATTGACATAACAGATGGAAGCTGTCAAAAAATGCTAAGTATGGAAGATGAATTTGAGGTAATTTTATGTAGTTTAATTGTATTCCTCGGTTTTCGGTTTTTAACTATATAGTAAAATTAAAAACTTAACACAATACTGACAATATTTTCAGCAATTATCTAGTATTTTATAGAATTTTAGTTAGTTTGGCTTTATAGCCTTATGTTTGAAGATGTGTTATAAAAATAAAAATTAAGATGATACAGATTTTAAAATAATTTTACAATTTAATAACAATGAAATTATATAACATGACAGAGGTAACTCAATTTATGAAATGTTATAGCATTTATTGATTTTTATTTTTAATATCTATTTTTCATATTCTTTATTAACTAAATTAGGTAACTAGGAATGAGAATTTAAAACTTGTTTTAAATTTTGAAGGGATGATTTGCAAGGTCCATTGAATGTTGAAATGTAGGGCATAGGAAACCTGGAAATGAGATAAAAGAATTGTACCCTGCCAAAAATGTTTATATAGGTTTTCTTTTTTCTGTAAGGAGTGCAACCTTTGAAACATGTGGCCTTTTAATGATATATATCACATACAGCCACCTGTAAAAAGAAAATACAGGTCATCATACACACACAATTAAAATGTTTGAATTATTTTAAAAATTGAATGGCTCAATTTGAATTAAGCTTTTCAATTTTCGGTTAGTAAATATAGTCTTAAGGTATTAACTTAAAAACCTAGTGTGAACAATGAACAAAATTTTAAAAGATTTTTGAAACTTTATAAATTATAATAAAAATAATTCTTGTAAAAATTCATTGTTTTTTTTTTTTGATTTTTTTTTTTTTTTTTTTTTTTTTTTTTTTCAGACTATGACATCCTTAATATATATTGTTTATAATGCCAATTAAGATTTAAATAAAAAAAATGGCATAGTTTTATTGTATTTTTGTTTTCACAATTCAGAGCAGATTTTCTGAAAAATGGGCTAATTTAGAAAAAAACAAAGACTAGCATTTCTCAATGACTCCTGAATTCAAATAATATTAGGTATATGTACAGATTCAAGCAAATTTCTAGACATTTCAAGAAATTAATGTTAAAATATATATTTTTACCAAGATTTTCTAAAAATAAATATTTCAAAAATGATTTCAGTCATTTATGAATAAGTCTTGTTTCAACAAAATCTGACCGTTATTTGATTTTTGCAAGAATTTCCAAATTAATGTGTTTTTCACAGGCAAAAAAGTGACCTGCGTAATATTGTTTGCTGTAATAAACCCTTGTAAAAATTGCATCACTCATGGATGAAAAAAAAAAAATTTCTACCAAAATTTTGAATGTATTAGAAAGAATTAAAAACTTCTAAAAGATAATTAAAAAAATACTTTGATCTGTCCTCTTAATAACATGACCATTTTACCAATAAAACTGTTATTATTTAATTTGGGGCCTTTTTTCTTTATACTATACTGTTTTTTTTTCAGCAAATTCATGGAGGTACTTAAATAAATCAGAACTGAAGAAAAAAAAATTATCCTTTACATTAACTCATGTAATTAGACTTTTCATTGAAAGTGCCATGATGGAGGAAGGAGAAAGAAAGTTTTATACTGCAAAGAAATGTAAGGCAATGGTGACTATTGGCTAAATACAATAATTTAAAAAAATCTGCACTAATTCATTTAGCAAATTCTTAGTCTTAAGGCACAACATGAGTTTTGTGTGTTTTTATATATGTATATATTATAAACCTTTTTCCTGTATAAATAGCCAAATTTCGATTACTGTGCCAATTGCAATTAATATTCAGTTTCATATAATGTTTTTGTAACTTTTTTTTTTTCACAATCAAGATTGTAGTTGTAGCCAATTAATGTTGTCAAGTTAAACAATAGCAGTAATATCCCACTGAGCAGAATTGTAAAAAACAAACAAAAACAAACTATATTTGCTTATTTGTTTTTTTTCTGGCTACTGCAAGGTCAAGTGTTATAGATGCAAATTATGGGAGCTGAGGTGAGAGTAGGACAAAAGCTGGACACTTACTGTTCTATTAGGACCTTGAATAAGTTCTTGGTGATTTTTCATAAAAAGTAATGTTTTCTTTAAAAAAGTTAGTCAGAAACTTGTCATTGAAAATATTGTCTATTACTAACCACTAATTTTTCTCATCTTTCTGACAGCATTTGAATTCCATGTGGGGGTTAAAAGTGATCCATTTTTGAGGCTGACCACAACTCAACCTTTTTTTTTTTTTTTTTTTTTTTTTTTTTTGGCATCTTCATAATAATGAAAGTGCTGTTCAGCCAGGCCATGTGCCATCCATTGGAACAAGGGATAATTGGACAGAACAATGTCTGGTGAATACTGTGGGTGGGGCAGGACTTCCCATTCAAGCATTTCCAAGTAGGTTTTCACCCATTTTGCAACATGTGGCCTAGCATTGTCATGTCTCTGCTCGTGTAGTGGCCATTTTTTTCATCAATACTCAACTCAAACACATAAATTGTGGTTGATAGCGATCTCCCATGATGGTTTTGGTCAGTTTGAGTCAGTTTAAACTATGCTCAGTTGATCCCACCAAATGAAAAGCAAAAGCTTCAAACCTTGGATAGTCAGCTTTTCTGCCAATGCTGATGCATGGCCGAGCTTACTCCATGATCTTCTATGATTAGGGTTATCATAGTGTATCTACTTTTCATTGCTGGTCACGATACAATGCAAAATAAAAACCTTTCCTTTTCTTCAGTTGAAGATGTACACCCTTGACAAGATGCCATTCAACATCAAATCGTATGGCACCCAATGTCTTTGCTTTTGAATCATTCCTAATGCTTTCAAATGTTTCAAAACTGTTGTGGGATCAAATGATTTTGCAAGTTCAGCTTGCACCTGGCATGAATCTTTGCGAAGCAATGTCTCCAATTCTTTGTCTTCAAACATTTTCGGGGCACCAGATTGTTCTTTATCTTCAACATCAAAATCATTATTTTTGAAGTGTCTAAACCAATCTCTGCATATTGCTTCCAACAGAGCATGGTTGCCGTAAGTCTCCTGTGTGCTTCAGCTGCAGATTTCTTTTAAATAAAGTAGTGCAGTAAAATTCTTTGCAAATACACTTTCTTTGGCATGAAATCCAATATGTTAAACTCTATGAAAAACAAAGTTGTTTACACTTTGGTGAAATGATATACACTGAATTTCAAGCTTACTTACAGTATTTCCTTATAGATGCATTGCCATCTTAAACTATGCACATGCAGTTCTAGGAATACCATCTGTTTTGGAAAGAGTGAGAATTTACTCAAGGTGCTAATAATAATTACAGAGACTCTAGAATTGATTTATCATCACCTTTTATGTTTACTTAAAGGCTTTAAATAACATAATTTTCCCTCTTTTTTTTTTCTTTTTTTTTTTTTAAACTAGTCAAATAATGTGGTACTAAAAGGACTGAAAATTGAAATTTTTTTTTTTTTTTAATGATACTTTGTTGATATGTAAACAATTTCACTGCGTAATATCTTGTACTGTTTAAATAAGCAGAGATCCTCGGTTCTTGCTTTTGATTGGTCAATTTAATTTTTCTAATTTGGCTAGAGGGAATGATTTAAGAATATCTCAAAACCAAAAGTGAATAACATTTAGTTAGTAAAATGGTCTTTTTATTACTTGTACTTTTAAAAAATTCTTTTGGTGTATTGTGGTGCAATGGATATCAGCATGAAATGAGAAATCGGAGTGCTGAGTTCAAATTAGTTGAATTTGTTTCATTCATTTATGCTCAAAAACCCTTGGGAAAGGTGTTAATCTATCTCTTCTTTCAGCAAGACATATTAGTTCCTATAGCCTTGGTTGGAAACCAGTTTACTGTAGAAAGAAATGGCAACCTACTGCAGGAAAATCTGCCTAGTCGATCATAGGTCAAAAGAGACATGATTGTCCAAGTGTGTATCACATATGGCACTTAATTGACTGGATTCTTTAGGGAAATTCATATTTTCTACTTTAACTAGAATTAGGTAACTATATTGATGAAAATCCTACATTATTGACCTGTGCTTTATGCTTAGCTTCTTTTCAAATGTTTTGTTCAAAATATTGTTATGTTAAAATATTTTTAATTTTATGAAGTTTTGAATTCAAATTGGTTGCCTCTTGGATTTTTCCTATGTGAAAATTTTATTATTTTAGCTTCAGTTGTTTTAAATTGTGATATTAGCATTTGTAAATCTGTGTTGACTCTCTTGGAATTTTAAGCCAAGTGTCTTATCAAGTCCATGCATTTGTCTTTGTTCTTTTTTATTGATTTCTTTACTAAAGCAGTGACCCCCACCACCACCACCCAAAAAAAAAAAACTGTTCTTTACGATTTGTCTGTTTTATCAAGATTTCTTTCTGAGAATGTCTGTTTTATTTTTTTCTCTCCACTCAGGTTCCAAATGGTGAGTGTGGAAACATTCTTGAGCAGAGGATTCGTCTCCTTGAAAAAGAAAACGAAGAATTAAAACGATGTAAATATAAAAGACATTCCTCTTTCTTTTTCACCTAGATTGAGAAAATTAATGCAGTTGGAACTTTTTTTTGTATCTTAAATACTTGATGGTTAAATCAATTTTTGTAACTTGAATATTTATCCATGACCTATGTAAGTAATTACTGCTGTAACGAGTTCAATATTCACAGAGTACCCAAAAGTTTAGCCTTACTAAGTAAATATAAATACACTTTATTATACCAACTGCAAATGAATTGAAAACTGTAATTGATAATTGTAAAATTGTTTCTATACAGGAAACATTTAGCATTCATTGACCAGAGTTTTGGTCTATTAGAATTTATAAAACTTTTTTTTAAGTAGTTTTTCAAGAAATTAGACTTAAGTCCACAAACTCTTATCCTTTATTCTAGCACTGATGGGAGTTTCCATTCAAACCTTTTTGTTTAAAGTAGTGTGGAAAGTTAATCTTGATTATCATTATTTTCTCTTCTAGTTGCATATGCTACTCATTTTTATTGATGCTCTTTGAGTTCTTTATTTAAAGCATCTTACTTTGTTCATTTGTTTTACTGGTTGTGTCTTATTTACTAGACTACACAAAACGTTCAATGTATTTTTCTTGTTTCAGCTGTAAAGGAAATGAACAAAATGACTGGTCACCTTAAGACTCAATTAAAAAAATTGTAAAAATGTCAAAGAAAATGAAATTAAGCAAGTCGACAATAAACCTGAAGAAAAGCGACAAGCAGATGATGACTGTATTTTTCTTCTTTCAGCTGTAGAGGAATTGAAGAAAATGACCAATTCCCTTAAAACTCTATTGAAAAATTCTAAAAATGTCAAAGAAAATGAAATTATGGAAGTCGACAAAAAACCTGAAGAAAAGCAACAAGCAGATGATGATGATGATGACGATATCAATCTGTTTGATGATGATGATGTAAGTTCTTTTATTCAATAGATGAATTTATTGTTTAAAAATGGCAGTTCTTATCCCACTGAATATTGCTGGGACATTCAAGGTGCTCTATTAGATTTCAGAATATTACCACATAAAAGGCTTAATATTTATTCAAATGAAATAATTGCTTTTTGACTGTAAAACAGGAATCTCAGTACATTTGTGCAGTATTTGGAAACAACTTTTTTTAAAATTTACCACAGCCATGTTTGAATAACTACTACACAAAGTGTTGAGAAATTCTCAGCCTCAAACAAGAAGGAACTTTGAAATGTTTGTTTAGATCTTGAAAAAAGGGTTAGATAGATTTAGCATTCTCTTCCAACTTCACCTGCATGGTTTAATAATTTCTTTAATTTTATAGGATATAAAAAAAATATTTTATTAAGAAAATTTCTTAACAGCAAAGAATATATTCTTAGGATTCCTTACTCTTGAGCATTCAACATACAACTTGCCATGTGTAAATATTTCTTTCTGTGGCCAAATTTATACTTTTTGAAGCATTTGGCCTAGTGATTTATAGTTCTTGCAAATGCAGAGCAAACTAGATTTGTGTGTTTTTATATTATATATAATTCAAATGAATAAGGAATGAAGAAATAATTGCAACGTTCAAAACATTAATTTCAAACAGTGCTCAATATAAAAATAGAGCAATGAATATTTTTTATTATTTCAGAACTTCTACAACTAATATAAAATTGTAAATTTTGTTTTGACATTGAAAGAACAATGTCTCATCAGGTAGTTTATAATGATGTTAATAAACATGTTATTGAAAAAAAATTTAAAAAAAACAAAAAACACCACTTCTTTTCATTTTTGTAAATTTTTTTTTTTTTTCTTGTACAAGGTAAAAAGATATTAAAAAGGTGGGAGGTAAAGAAAAAGGGTAGAAAAGATCAGAAAATAAGATGAGAACTTAAGGAAAGGAAAGGGAAAGATACAGAGGAAATAGAAAGTAAAGAGAAAAATAAGTGAGAAAGTATTGAGAGAAAAGAGCCAAAAAAAAAAAAATGAATTATATTAAAAGATTTGCAAAAAGCAATATTAAATAATTGTTTTTAAAATAGCAGGCGTATGTTATATGACATATACTAAAACATAATTTTAACAGAATTAATAAAAATTTATTGTACTAAGCTATGTACCCTAGCAAAACCAACTGTACTTTGTACCACCTTTCCTGTTTGCATTTCTCTCAAAAATTTGGTTTCATTTTGTCATGTATGAGTATTATAGGGTGTGACTGAGGGACTAATGTAAATCTCAAATTTTTATATATAAAATTATTTTCTTATTTTAACATTAATTCATGACACCTTTTTAAATAATTTTTTTTGTCACTTTTTCATATAAAAATTCATTTGCTGTATAATAAAAATGTAAACAAAACCAAAAATATGCTTGTTTATTTTCCACAAAATTGGTCAACATCTAACCAAAAATAACAGTCTGTTGATTTTATCATAGTTCTTACATAATATTAATCAGCATTCAAAGAGCTTTCTAAAAATATACAACTTGACCATATTTGGAGATATGAAAATGTTAGCATATACAACTCGACCATATTTGGAGATATGAAAATGTTAGCATATACAACTCGACCATATTTGGAGATATGAAAATGTTAGCATATACAACTCTACCATATTTGGAGATATGAAAATGTTAGCATATACAACTCGACCATATTTGGAGATATGAAAATGTTAGCATATAGTGGTAAATACCAAAATCTGCCATTTTGAATTTGGCCCAACTCAGTAAAACTCTTGGAATTCAAGCCGCAGTCAAAAGTTCACCACAAAATTTTGTACATATCTTGCCATAAAGCAAACAAATTTGTTGTAGTATTTTAAAAAGAACTAAGAATATGTTCTTTGTAAAATTAAGGGCCAAATTATCTTTTAAATAAAAAATAACTTTTTGATCTAAGTACTTCAAAATGGTATATAATTTAGCTTTGTAGGTGAAAGCAACTGTGATATTTATATTTTAACTTTGTCACTATTTTCCGAAATTCACCTTTTTGGTAAAGATCAAAGGGTCATATCTGAGGAATCATTTGAAATACATGCCATTCAATTTTTATCACAAAGCTCTATAAGTGTACCAAATTTGAAAAAAAATTTGTGCCTGTGAAGGTCAGACCGTTGTTGTTTGACAAAGAATGACTCTGAAATGTTTTTTCACTAAGCAGGCATTCTTGGTTAGGGTGAAAGCATAATATTGTGATTTTTGGTCAGAAGCTGTTATTTTAATTTGTGCCATTTTTTTTTTAATTGGGTCGAAAGTAAAAGATTATGTTTTCTGATTTCATTATAGTTGGTGTTAAAAATTTTATTGCAACACTGACTTTTTTTTGTTGCTTTAGAGGTGGAGCTGAATCGACTGGCTTTATTTTCGTCAAGTAATCACAGAGAGCAGCTTGCACCTGAAATTTATTTCCACTGGTGTTGATTTTGACAGCAAAGACAACTTTAAGATAGTTACAGTTGGTCTCTCGGTGCTTCCAAGCCGATTCCCGAAACCAGTTGTATCTCCTTAATGGAATTCACTGAACCACTTTGCTTGATAAAAGTTGATGATTCTGTTTCTCAGCAGCAGCATGACACTTTTTTCTTTCCTTTGCCTTTCATTTTCTGTAATTCTTTCTTGGATACAGTTTCACAAGGACTTCTTCCAGTGCGTTCACTTGTGAAGCAGATTGAGTATTTAGTAGTGGCTGATTCATCTGAAGAAGCAGACTGTTATTCAGTAATGGCTGATTTGTTTAGAGATTCGTTAGTAGGCTAACTTGCTCTTGGAAGGGTGAAGTCAAAAACTGCTGCAGTTCTTTAGGCCGCTTTGTTTTTCTTTTACATTTTAATTTATTTTCTTGTACCAGATTTTTTTATTGTTAAGAATAAATGCTTTTCATTGTAATTGGACGACAGAAGTTCAGTTATTCACATGACCATCTCACTGAACTTTGGATAATTCTTTAAGTAATGCTAGAGCTGAAAAACTGCTTCATTGTTTGCTCTTTTGGCAGCTAAAGAATCTAAATAAAAGTGTACAATTCTTGTATCACAAATGAAACGGGAAGATTTTTAGAATATTTCTTAATAATGACAGATTTTGTAAAATAGCATTTTCTGTTTGATTTTCCAAGGGACCACATTCAATGACAGAAATTTCCAGTTATTTTGTAGCTGCTTTTACAGGGAGAGTAATGAAAAGAAAAGGGTAATTCACAACATTATATAAGTAATAGCTGAAATTTATTCTAATTTAATACATGTAAATGTTTTATTTAATACATGTAAATGTATTTAAATTTTAGGTTTCTCGATTTCACTTGATTTTTTTTTAGTTATGTTAACTTTTCATTATTGTTAAATTCTTAAGGTGTTAAGAGTTATTAAAAAAAGTGCTTAAAAGTAAAATATTTTTGGATGATACCTTACCTAAAAAAACAAACTAATGTATATTGAAATTGTATACATTTTGATTTTTTATTGACACACAAAAGCTCAACTAAAAATTTATTCTCCAGTTTATTTTATAAAATGTAGCCACTCTAATTTTAAAAAAATAATTAAACTAAACCTTCAAGTTAATAATTTCTGTTAGAACCAATAGGTCCCGAGAATTATTTAAATAAACAAGAAATTGTTAAACTTTTTTTAAATTGTAGATTTTTCAGTTTTTTCTTTTTTTTTTATTTTATTGACTAACAAAAATTCAACTATTCACTAATTTTTTTTTATTTTAAACAAAAGTATTTCATACAACTTTTAAATTAACTAAGAAAATGTAAAAATAATTTAAACTCTCATAAGAGCTGCGATATATATGGATAATGAAACAAATGGTTTTAAGTTTTCATTTGCTTATTCTGTTTTGCAGGCAGCTGAGTTTGTATGTTTAGTTCACTGTGTCCAGAATTGTAAATCTCGACTTGTGTGGTATGCCCACTTTTATTCATGGAGCTCCTCGAGTTAGTGTAATAATATGATGCCAACAGATTATTAATGATTAGATATTTACAAAATGGCGTCATTTTTCAAAATTTTTTAAATTGAATTTCTTTGGTATTGGATATGCGTTGTGGTGCAGTTGATATTGGCTCTTAATCAGAACTTAAAGAGCTGAGTTCAAATTCCAGTTGAATTCGCTGCATTCACTTATGTGCAAATACCCTTGGGAAAGGTATTAATCCATCTCTTCCCTCCAGTTATGGGTTAAATAACAGGACAGATTGGGTTCTAAAGCCTTGGCTGGCAACCAGTCTACCACAGAAAGTAATGGCAATTTACTACGGGATAATCTTCTGCCCAGTTAGTCATGTCTCTTTCGAGATATGATCACCCAAGCGTGTATCACGTATGGCACTTAACTGTTCTTTGGTATTACATTCACTAAAGTTTTCAACTTGTCGGCCATCACCAAAAAAAAGTGACCTTACTTGAAGTGGCCTGCAAAAACAACTATTGATAATACAAGAGAAAGAATTGTATCTTTATAAAGAGAAAAGATTAAATTTTCTTTACATCAAAATATCCCCAAAAAGTAAGCAAGATATTGCAAGTGGAAATTGAAGAGAATTTCACTATATTTACCAGTTTTCGCACACTAAACTAAGCTGGTTTGTGATACCTTCTTTAAGTCTAAACGAAATTTGTAGACTTGCAAGTTGCATTTCTGTAGTCAAGGAACTGATTTTTTGACTTTTGAAGAATTTTGTTTTGTACTGTATGCAGAATGATCTCCATGAAAGATCAGCAAAAGAATTATTCATTAACGCTGCTCCTACTAACAAATTTATTATTACAGGATGATGAAGAAGCCGAAAAAATTAGAGAAGAACGAGTAAAGGAATATGCTGAGAGGAAAGCAAAAAGTTTGTATATCTTAATATTGTTTAATTTTTTCTGTTTCTTGCTCTTTGCATTTGTGTATACAAGGCTGGGATCCCTCCAGCCATTAAATACATACATGCACACATACATACATATACACACACACATATATATATATATATATATATATGAGGCAAAAAACAAAAATTGGTTCCTTCTGATTGTAACTATTTTAAAAATCTTTTTATGTAAGATTGTTTTCAGTTGTAGGGAATTTAAGATCTTATCTCCTTTAACATAGATTTTCTTTGCTAACAAATGGAATATATTTTTTTAAATACTTTACTGCTGCATTCTTATATGTTTATAAAATACTTCTTCACTAGAAGACATTTTATTACTTCTGTATTATATGGAGGAGGGTACATGTTTGATTATACTTGGGTGGGGGAGCCATTAAACTTTGGGTGAATGTATAATAGACATTCGTTAGGTTTTATGTATGGCTGATAAGTATCAGTCACTTAGTATAGTGTTACATCAAGGAAGTTTACTACTTTGAAATTAATGTTCATTATTAATTTTAGGTTTAGACTTTTGAATTTTCTGTGGAAATGTGTAAAATTTTGTACTATCATTAGTCCACCTTCAACTTCATAGTTCAGCCTAATTCTCATTTTTAATTGAATAATATTGACTCCCATACAAGCATATTCTCCAACATTTTCTAAGTAACCATGAATTCCTCTTATATTTTCTAAATAAATCATTTTCATCATTTATTTTAAAATATCACCTGAAAAACAGTATTGTTCTGAAGCATAAAAAAGCCTTATTCATGCTAGTGCCAGTTTGTTGTATGATTGCTTTGAATAAAAGCATTTGTTAGTAGTAGTCTGTGTGTATTCATAGTATGCATAAAGTAGTCATTGGCAATAAAATGTTTGTCCTTAGGAAGTTACGTATCAACCAAAACTCAGCCATATGAAAGCAGTGAAAATTCTTGCATATTCTAAATACATATCTGCAAAATAAGTCAAGAGAAAGACCGTCTCCCCCACTCCTTAATGGTTCAAAACTGCATTGCAGTCAGTATTGATTCAAACAATAGGAAACCTGGAATTAACAGTATTTTCTCCTGACCAAACTTTCTGGACAGTCTTGATTTGGAGCTGTCAAATTGCTGGATGTTTTCAAGAGTAGGTTGTGTTAGAAGTCATGATGCTGCAATTTGATCAAAGATAAACCAGAAACTTCATAGACAGAATAAAAATAGAAAAGAAAAAAAAAATGCACAGTGCCTTAGTATTTTGTACACATTTTTTCCTATGGTGTGAACAAAAATTTAAATTTTGAAGAAAAATAAATTTGCTTCATTTTGATACTAGTTTCATTATTCTATCTTGTTTCAAATTTGTTTTCTAAAATTGCAGACTTCATTTCTCAACTTTTGTCTAATGGCTGCTGTATGTGCAATAGCAATAGAGTTTATTTCTGTTATATCTGGTTGGTAGGAAATTTCTCACGATTTCTAAATAAATTGACTTTTTTTTTAAATCTGTAAGAAGCAGATATTTGTGGCCGAGACATTTGAATATTTTTATTACTCATTCTGTTACTTATTGACAAAATGTGCTCAAAGTGTTGTGTCATCATTGTCCATCTGTTTTTTGATTTGAATGATTGTCTTTTATGGCTTATTCTTTTCAGAAAGTCAGAAAATATTTTTATATTGTAAGAATGTTTTTGGGGAAAATGGTGATTCACACTTTTTGTAAGTATTTTTGTGAGCAAGTGAATATAACTAACCTGACTAGAATTGAAACTCTGCTTTCAAATTTCCAATTCTAAGCTGTTATCCATTGCACCAGCCACACATTCAATCTTACAGCACCTGGTATTCTTAAACAGATTCTTCATTGCTATGATGTACACCTGTAATGAATTTTTTCCCCCTCTTTCTCTTAACTCTACAGAACCTGCTTTGATAGCAAAATCTTCTGTAACACTTGATGTGAAACCCTGGGATGATGAAACAGACATGAAGAAAATTGAGGAATGTGTTCGGTCCATAGAAATGGATGGTTTACTATGGGGAGCTTGTAAGTACTTGGTATCTTTTACTTCATTTTCAACTTTCTTTGCCTACCTACATATATATATATATATATAGACAGCATCCTTTCCTTTAAACGTGTTTCATTGAATATGACAGACAAGTAAAATTTGAATATTTTTTATTTAGCTTTTCCAACATTTCTTATATTTTTGCATTTGGTGGGAGTGCAAATATTGTCCATTGTCCAAAATACTGTGCACCATTTCCCAAATGTTTTTTAGGTGTTGTTAATTTCTTTTCATGTTTGTCTGTTTAAGATGTAGATGTGTGCTGTCTATATATATATATATATATATATATATATATATATATATATATATACACAACACAAATGTGTGTAAATTATGCAAAATGCAGTAAATTTATTCAATAAAATTGTGATTGCCTTCAACCACAACTTCCAGGTGACTTCAGAATCTCCAGCCACTCTTCCACGTGATCTTTGTTTAAGTTGGTGGATACTGCCATAATCTTTGTCTTCAGTTCATCTTTGGTGTTACAAGGGGTTTTGTTGGTTTGTAGCTCAACTGCACCCCACAAAATAATCAATTGGGTTGCAATCTAGGAAGTTAGGTGGCCAGACGTAAAGGGTGATGTGGTTGCAGAAATTGTCTGTCAGCCATGACTGAGTTTTCCTGCTTGTGTAGCATGGTGCAGAAGCTTTTTCAGCAGCATCCCTCTTGACTCAGGGTAGTATTACCCACTCAAGTCACTTGATGTATGCCTTTGTGTTGAGTGAGAGTCCCTGTGGGAAGATGAATGGAAACATAATGTTTTGTATTGGAACTTCTAGTGTAAATATTAAGCAGCACAGTATGCCATTTCCAAATTTGTGGTATTGATGACATGCTCATTTTTTTTTCACAGACAATGCATAACTGACCCTACTATACTTTGCAGTTGATAAAATTAGAAACCATGCTCATGTGTAAAATTAAAAATATAAAATTGCGATAATTTACTGCTAGCATCCTGTTTATATGTGTCACTATAGTTACCAAAATTCATTCCTTTATTTTGCTTCCTGAATGTCTACCTGTAGATCTATCATAAAATTCTACAACCTCACTAAAACATACAACTGCAAACATATTTTTTTGCTCTGTGCTTCTCCTGTATTTTGCACCAGAAGAGATTTTTCTCCTTTCATTCTTTAATCCCTGCTTTTCTATTTTGTAACTACAATACAATTCAAGGCAACTTTTTTTTATTGGACATCTTCACGACATGAATAAACCATCGTAACCTAAATTTCTTAATATCGAGAGACATCTTCCTGCTGTATGTCCTTCAAGACATTTCCTCAGATTTTGTTAGCAGCCTTTGTGGAAGATGTCATCTTTTTTTCATGACTGTCCAATCTTCAATGCCATATGAAAATAAAATGCCTTAATATAGTAGTCCTAAAGCCAGTTTGAGCCTATAATGTTTGAACCTGTTACAATGTCATGAGTTGCTAGAAACATGGATGGTATCTCAATCTCTTGTATAGGTTCTCGACAAAATTCAAAGGAGGATCCACAATATAATCGATCCTGAATTTGCAGCCTGCTTTCAGTCACTTTCTCACCAATGTCATGTGGCTTTGTTCTGAATTTTCTACTACTATTTTCATGGCAACTGCTTTGACAAGCTTTTTTTCCTGGTCTCTCGACCACATGTATTTACTTGTGCTACTAGATTGGCAACAAGATTCCATACTTTTATCATTGGAGTAGTTACTGTCTCTTCTACTGTAACAGGTTCTTTTCTCACACTTCCGGTTTGTGAAACTCACTTCCATTTGCTTGCTTCCCTGATAGCTACAATCTCCAAAAGTTTAAATCCAATGTCAATTGCCATCTTTCATCTACTTGATTCCCATCCATCTCTTAAATTTTTTTTTTTTTTTTTTTTTTTTTTTTTTCAAACATACCCTGTACTCTGGTTATTATTTCACTGAAACTTCTTGTGCACAAGTGGCATTCCTGCCTTGCTTGGGGTGAAATTATTATTATTATTTATTTATTTATTTTTTTAAATCATATTTAATGAAGAGGCTTGGAGATTGGAAGTGGCAGTAAAGCTTTTATCTTTCCTCAACCTTGGAAAGAAAAAAAAAAACTGTAATACTTTCTAATTACATGTTGCTTTAATGCTTTTGATGTGAAATTTTTCTAACTGATTTTTGTAATTTCTTTCAGCTAAACTTGTACCTCTGGCTTTCGGTATCAAGAAGTTATCCATTGTTTGTGTCGTAGAAGATGATAAAGTTAGTCTTGAGGATTTGGAAGAAAAAATTACGGCCTTTGAAGATTATGTAAGTATTTCTGCTGCATAAAAACAGTGATGCATTTTGTCAGTTTGCCATCAGTATTTCTTCACTTTTTGTTTTGTCAAAATGAATTGTTGTCCCAAAACGTCAACTTGAAAGTATTTTGTTCCTATGTCTTTTTGGAATTTATTTATTCACTGTAAAATTGCCATCGCTTTTTGGGGAAAGATAGTGGAATGGTTTCTCACTGCCTTTTCCATAGTTTTAAATTTGGTGTTTAACCTGCTATTTAATTTAAATATGGTATGAGATGCTGGTGCAAAAGTGAAAGCAACAGACTAGCCTGGAATTTAAACTCTGCTCACTGCTTCCATTTTCTGTGCTGATATCCATTATACTATTCACACATCTTTGGTGTTTTACATATTTTAGAAAGTTTTGCCTCTTTCTATAACTCACATCCAATTTTGTTTCATTTAATCTTTTAGAGGAATTTTTCTTTTCCTTTTAAATGTGACGTGAAAATGTCTGAATTTTTCCTGTAGCAGGAAAACAAAGCACTTACCTTGGTTTATGTTATTTTTCTTTTCAGGTTCAGAGTATGGACATTGCTGCTTTCCAAAAAATATAAGATTTTCTTACATTTGGAATTAGGAAAAATGTTTCGACAACTTGAATAAAAACTCCCCAAAAATCTTAACATTTTGAGTTCTTATTTCAATAAATTCTGTTTAGACGGTGATATTAGTGTAACAGTATAAGTGTTCCCTATGCACACACGTTTAAACCAATATCGACGGACCCTGGATTTGAACCTAGGAATAGATATTTGGAGAATGTGTGTGTATGTATGTATGTATGTATATATATATATATATATATATATATATATATTTATTTATTTAGGAAGAGCTAAGTGAGAGAGGAAAAAAGAAAAGCATTTATGAGATGACATTGACCAAAAGGCCTTGTGGAAGGGAGGGAATTCTGTTTTTTTCTTTTTTGTGTGTTGCTCTCCCGTTGTCTCTCTTGGAGAAAGAAAATAAAGAATCAGCTGAGAGTGGAAGTTATTGGTAAATTTTGGAAAGAGACCACCCTTGTAAGGACGTAATTGTAATTAACGCTGACAGATGAATGTATAGAGTCAACGGAATCATGTCTCCAAGCTTTTGGGATAGCGGTAACCGTACAGGGATATTTAAGCCAGACGTACAAAGTTGACCACCCCACACCATATTAAAACGGTTTCTACAAAAATGCAACGAATTTGAAAATTAAGCCAGAAAAGAGAAGTCAGAACGATGTCGAGATATGTCAAACAGACGAAAGATGCAGAAAAATTCCCCCTCTCTCTTCCACACTCTGATAACACAAAACATTGCTTGTAGGCAGAACCCCGAGGACAAGAGCATAAAGACTATTACTTCTAGCAACAACAGACATAGTAGCCACAAGTAGTTTGTGGGCTCTGAAAAAATTGGATTGTATTTTATTTATTTCTCTCATATATATATATATATATATATATACACACACACACACACACACACACACACACACACAAAGAATTACAATACAATCATTAGTCCTCATAGGCTGGCCTTCACCACTGCCTTGTTATTTTCTTGTTCTTGTCTGTTTCCCTTATGCATGTACACCCAACCTCCACTTTTTCTCAGGCCTGTAGCTTTCTATGAGATAGAAACTACAATGTGGCAGTGAAAGATTTCAACCGATGATTTGACATCTTCAATCACCTAGTGGCACAATGGAAGCAAACAGCTGCAGACTCAGGTGCGACTAACTTATAGCCAGTTAATGCACACAACATGCACTGTGAGACCAAAGGTGGTGGTGTCATTAGTAAATTAAACCTGCTTTGTTGGAGCAGATAACTTGTTGATTAAAATGAGAAATAACTGATTCATATGCTAAATTTAATAAAATAATTTTTATTGTATTGAAAGAAAATGGGAACTCCTTCCTGAATAGGAAACAAGGGATGAGCCTCTCCTCCTGCTCAAGGAGGAGGTGTAAGGACTAGGCAATAGAAGAACCTATCTACTTCTATTGCAAAAAAAATAAAATAAAATTGCATAATTCATTCAGTCAAGTGCCATACATGATACACGCTTGGGCAATAGTGTCTTGAAAGACGGCTATAGAACCCAATCTGTTCTGTTATTTGACCCATAGCTGGAGGGAAGAGATGGATCAATACTTTTCTCAAGGGTATTTGTGTGTAAGTGAATGCAACGAATTATAATTTATTACTGATTCAATAAAAGATACAAAAAGCAGATAAAATGATACCTCTGAAAACTAAAAAAAAATTTTAACTTTTACAAAAAAAAAAATTAACATTCAAAGAAAAAAGTAAATTATTTTAAATCTTTCAAAAAATTAACATTATGACTTTATGAAATTTAACATTCAAATAAACGTTTAGACTTAAACTTTAAAATTTTAAAATATGTCCTTGTCCAAGTTAAAAATGTTACTTGCAGATATTAAATAAGAAAATAAGAGCTGCAAAATACAAATTGGTTTCAGATAAGTTTGACCAATCCAACAAAATGATTATTAAATCGTACAAGACAAACCAGCATTATTTTATTAGTGCGGAGTCAGACCACAAAGCCATTCTTTGTGAAATCAACAAAAATTATAAAAAGGCGCCTAGTAACTGTGAAACCAACATAAACAGGGAAGCCAAGAAAATAACAAAGGAACTAAAAATAAATTATAGGATTACCAATGTTGCATAAGCAACATGCATTCATCACAATCAAAGACCACAAACACAATTTCATAAACAACCCACAATACAGATTATTAAACCCTTCAAAAAACTACATAGGTAGAATTAGCAAAATTATCTTCGAAAGAGCTTCCAAATTCACTGAGAATAACTTAGGCATAAACTAATGAAAGAATGGTTAAAACAACTGATTAGTTCACAAAAATAAATAAAATGGATTGCATTTTCATTCAGTCTGATAATTGTGACTTCTACCCGTTCATATCCGAAAAACTTAACCATAACTTTAAATTTGGCTAAAAATTACTGCTTCTTTAGTGACCAAGATATCCATATCCTCAACCAGAAAAATCTATTTTATTTTATGAATGCATGTGAACTAGAAAAATAACCCTGATTTCTGTATCTCCATGGGGGCATTTGATTCTGCAGAGGCCTGCAACTTGGTAAGGGCTCTTTTTGCTCTGGAATCTTAGGCACATCTTTGATTTATGTGCCACTAAGATGACTGACTGATAATCCTCCGCAAAACTAATCTACAAAAACGAACAAACTTGGAAATGATGTTAAATTTTACTTTTGAAGCACTTCTAACAGGTGCAATATAAGATTTAACAACCACATCGCCCGGTTTGACACTCCACCCACGTCTATTGAACAGGTGTAGAGGCTCATCCCTTGTTCCCTGTTTAGGATGTGGTTTCCGGCTTTCTCTTTTCCAATCTTTTCACTCTTACGTAGCCCCCTGCACATCAGTGGCGTTACCGCCTTGCTCGGGGTGATATGATTAAAAAAAAAATTGTCTTTAAACAACAATAAAAACAGCAAAAGTACTGCTTCATCCATACATTATTGAAAATTAAAAAACATATTTACATTTTTAATCTTGTTATTAAAAAAGCAGTAAATTAACTTTATAAGATTTAATTCCCATGAATATCGAGTGAATTTAAATTCAAATCTATTAATATGTCAGTTTTAAATATGCACCTAATGATTGTATTATATATATATATATATATATATATATATATATATATAGATAGATAACAGCTCTGTTCATACATTGAGCACTGTTTTATTAACACCTGAATAATAACACTATACATACGTGTGTCATCATATATATATATATATATATATATATATATATATATGTGTGTGTGTGTGACTGGCGTGTGTATACACTGCGTATATACAAAAATTTCCCTTTTCTGGTTCCATGTGCCTATGGCTTAGGGTGGGTAGCGACTCCGATTGACACCAAATTGGTCGAGTTTCGATCCCAGCCAGAAGCAAGTGGATGTGTCTAGCTACACTGATGACCTGTCACAGCAAAACAGGCTTGTATGTGGATGACATATAAGAAAAAGATGCGAGAAGCCATGAACTTTTTGTTTAAAGTGTAGATTTATTGTTATTAATATTACTTGCTTTTATAATATATTAAGTGCCTGTAATGGTATTTGTACTGCTACAGGTGTTTCGAATCCAAAGTTGACTCTCCTCAGGCAATAAACTTGTGACTTTATATATCAAGATCCGTTTGTCTTTTAGATGAAAGTACTGTGTATATCCGAGTGAATAAAGAACGAAGAAAAATGTACAACGTCCAAAACATTAATTTAAAACAGTGCTCAATATATAATATAGAGCTGTAACTATTTATTATAAATTATATTTTAGAACATGTACAATTTTTTTTATGCATATTCACTACAATTTGTACATTTTGTTTTGACATTGGACTTCCAATGTCTCATCAGGTGGTGTGGAAAGGAATGGAAGACCTCTTTTCTTATATTTGGGAGTTGTGAGTGGTATGTTGGCGGGGGTTAGTGATAAGGGAATAAGTCTTGTAAATTGTCCGTTAGAATTTTGGTAGGAAGAGAATATAGTTGACTCATGAAAGTGTGTTTTATGACCGCCTGGCTAGCCCTTATTCTTTGGTTTTATTAGAGGGGGAGAATAAGGAGGTGTAAAGGATGGGATTGGACCTATCTTTAATGTTTATTTGTACAACTATAGAATATTTTTGTATTTAAGCACAGTTATATATATATATATATATATAATGCACGCTAAAAAGTCTGCCTTCTTCTACCGAGCGTCCATAGCCCAGCGGCAGAATCACCGGCTGGCGCCAATTCGGTTGGGTTTCAATCCTGGGTTAAAAACAATCGGAGTCTAACCGTACTGATGAGCTGTGATACAGCGAAACAGATCTGTCTGCGGATGTCTTATATATATATATAAAGTGGTGGGGGAGCAGGCTAGAAGGTTCATATGCACGCGTGTTTGTTATTTTTCACATTAAAATGTAACAATGTGACGGGAGGAAAGGAAGTGTCAGTTTAAATAAGTTTTGAACAAATATGTAGCCAATGTATTGTTTGAGATGTGACGAGATTGAAATTAGAACAATGAAATATTTGTCTCAATATTCACTCAAAAATCTTCAACTCCAATACATTGGTGGCAGTTTTTATTGATTTATTTTTCTTTTTTTCTTTTGAATTTCTTTACCAATATATATATTAGTCATCCACATACAAGCCCGTTTCGCTGTATCACAGCTCATCAGTGTGGCTAGACATATCCACTTGCTTATAGGCCGAGACCGAAACTCGACCGATTTGGTGTCAGTCGGAGTCTCTTCTCCCTAAGCCATCGGCGCATGGCATCAGAGAAGGGAAATTTTAACGTTTTGTATATAAGCAGTCACCGAGAGAACTCAATTCATTTCTGAAGAGTCACGCATTATTTTTAAAATATATTTTTTAAAATTGTTTTTAAAATTTTCTTTTCCAGAGAGCTCAATCGTAATGAGAGCATAATAAATATATATATATATATATATATATATATATATATATATATATTTTAATTCAGATACTTCAATCCAAGGGAAAAAAGCAGGAAGGTAAATAAAAAAAAACCCGATCCTAATTAATATTAAAAATTTTATTTTAATATTAAAAAATGATACAGGAAGAGAGCTCCATTTAATAAAATATTACAGAGCAAATATATATTAAAAAAGGATTAATTCAAAGATGTTGAATGGCCATTTCGATATGAAGATCCCCACGGGGGATAGCACAACACCTCAGCAACAGAAAAATCCTTTCAGAAACCCTGAAAGGAATTTTCTGTTGCTGAGGTGTTGTGTTGTCCCCCGTGGGGATCTTCATATCGAAATGGCCATTCAACATCTTTGAATTAATCCTTTTTTAATATATATATATATATATATGACTCTGTAACTGAACCACATTTCACTATCTGATTATGGTGCATTGAGCACCGAAACTTAATAGCTTTTGAGTTGCACTATGCTATTATTATAACAATAATATATATGAAGGGATTATCGAAAAAAATATAAAAGATCTATGGTCCATAGGACAACCTTCAAAAGTGTTTCAACATTTTGAAAACATCTCTTCCGAGTAAGACATTCCATAGAGAAGAACATGATTAAGGACCGTGTGTACACCATTCCATGCAGCTGTTGTAAGAAATATAAAGAAGAAATGAGCCGACTTCTTTAAAAAAAAAAAAAAAGACCTCAAACTCGTAACATGAGTGGAAATAGAAAATTCAAGCATAGCTGACCACATATTGCGAGAAAAGGGATACTTTTCCCTGCGGGATGAAGTTGAAATAGAGAACATGAGTGAAAATACGAAAACTTAAGGAATCAGCACACATGCTAGGCAGTAAAAATCTCTAAAGTCTGCCAAGCACAGGAAATGAATACATGGGAATCAGTAAAACAGAGTGCTAGAGAAAAACAATAACACTGAAGTCGTAATATTAATTCTGGTTAAAAAAAGAAAAAAAGTAGTTACTGAGTCATTAGATTTATAAGTAGGTACCTCCACTCAAATTTTCGATACCTCAATTTAATTTAAATTGAATTTTTAAAAATAAAAAACGTTTTCTTGAAGTTATAATTTTAGCTATAATTGAAAGCCAAGAGATTAAATTTACTAATTACAGTAAGCAAAATACCCTGGTGTATTTCAAACCAAAATTATATTGATCAGAATAAAAAAAAAATTAGGTTTAGAAAAAAATAATCTAATTTCAAATTGTTCGCCATTTTTCATCGATTGTAAACAGTAGCCAATTTTCGGTTTTAAAAAATTTTACAAAAATAAAATATATCTCGCTGACGCATTATTTTATTCAAATTACCGAATTTAAACTTACCTGAAGTTCCCTTGAATCAAGAATTATTTGCTTACTGCCTGAAATTTTTCAAAAAAGCGTTTTTCAATTACGGTAACCTTGTTATCACAGCTGTCATCACCTTATCAGAGGCGTTTATGGATGATTTGCAGTAGCTGGCCAAAAGTATGGAAGACAAATTTGGTATAAAAAGGTTTATATACGGATTTTTTTTTCATATAAGGGAGGACAACCCTTAAATCATGTGACCTTTTAATGATAAATATCGCGTACGGCCACCCGTACAAATAAAATACGGGTAATCAACATGCAGAAAATTAAAATGTTTTAATTATTTAACAAAAAATGAGCACCCTTATAGAGTAAGCTGTTAAAATTTACGATTAGTAAATATATTCGCCACACATTCATTTAAAAAAAATCTGAGTGACCTATGAGGAGGAAATTTTTTAAAAAATTTGATACTTTTTAGAAATTGCTTAATAAAAATGATAAAAATGAAAATAATTCTTGTAAAAATTCATTAATAATGGAAAACAGGCTTGCCTCCCAGAGAGTAAAACACTACGCCTCCTTGGTCTCACACTTTCAGCGGACTTCAAGTGGAATGACTATATCGAATCCATTGCTAAATCCGCTGCTATGAAAGTCGGTTCTCTGTGCAGGGCCCGGAGGTTTTTTTCCGTCTGAATCTATCCGTGCATTGAATACTGTTGCCATATCTGGTCGGGTGCCCCTGCTATTCTCCTTGGGCTTCTAGACAAGGTACAGCGGAGGGTCTGTAATGTGATCGATACCGACTTAGCAGACCGCCTGCAGTCTCTCTCTCACCGGCGCGACGTGGCTTCCCTGTGTCTCTTCTATAAATACTTTCACGGCTTCTGCGCCGATGAACTTAGATCACTGGTGCTCCCTAGGCTCGAATTTGCACGAGATACTAGATTAGCAACTAGATCCCACCTTTTTACAGTGAAACCGATAAAATGCAACCGCAACTTCTACTCCAACAGTTTCTTTTCTCGCACTTCCCGACTGTGGAATTCTCTTCCACATGACTGCTTCCCCGACGGCTACAATCTCCAGGAGTTTAAATGTAAGGTCAATAGACCCTCCTAACAAACTAACTTACATTCTTTCAAACACTCTTCCCACCCACCCAACTATCTATCACCCCACTTCTGACATTTCCTATATCTAACCACTCTTCCTATTTACCTTCCCCTATGTAGCCCCAAGCGCAATAGTGGCAGTGGAATGCCTTGCTTGGGGTGAAATGATTAAAACAAAAAAAAATCAGACTATGATATATTTTTAATTCATGTTTATAAAAGCAATTTTATTTTATCCAAATAAAAAATGTCGTATTTTTATTGCATTTTATCCAAATAAAAAATGTCATAGTTTTATTGCATTTTTGTTTTCGTAATCCGGAGTAGATTTTCTAAAAATGAGCAGGTTTTGAAGAAAAAAAGACAGTTGATTAGCATTCCCCAATGACTCCTGAATTTAATTTAAATTATCTTTATGTTTAGACATTTCTGGAAATTAATTATTAGTGGGTAGCATATGTAAAAAAAAAAAAAAAATCTTTTTACCAATATTTTTAAAAAATAATTATTTCGAAACTGATTTCAATCAATTAAGAATAAGTCCTGAAATTTTCAGCGTTATTAAGTATTGGAATTGTGGGGAAGAAGGCCATATAGAAAGATTTTACAAACGGCAAAGTATCAGTTATAAGCTGTGGGGTTTTGAAAAACTTTCGACCGGAAATTGAATTACAAAAGAAGGATGTCAAGTTACGGACTGCTAATGGATCCCTATTACACGTAAGAGGCTTTTGTGACCTGCAAGTTCAAATAGAAAATCAGTCTACCACCTCATGTTTTTTCGTTGTGAACTATCTCAACAGAAATGTTATACGCGGCCGTGATTGGTTGACGCAAAACGGGGTGAGACTGTATTTTGATCCAGGAGCCTTGAGAATTGGATAGGAATAATTATTTCGAAACTGATTTCAATCAATTAAGAATAAGTCCTGAAATTTTCAGCGTTATTAAGTATTGGAATTGTGGGGAAGAAGGCCATATAGAAAGATTTTACAAACGGCAAAGTATCAGTTATAAGCTGTGGGGTTTTGAAAAACTTTCGACCGGAAATTGAATTACAAAAGAAGGATGTCAAGTTACGGACTGCTAATGGATCCCTATTACACGTAAGAGGCTTTTGTGACCTGCAAGTTCAAATAGAAAATCAGTCTACCACCTCATGTTTTTTCGTTGTGAACTATCTCAACAGAAATGTTATACGCGGCCGTGATTGGTTGACGCAAAACGGGGTGAGACTGTATTTTGATCCAGGAGCCTTGAGAATTGGATAGGAATAATTATTTCGAAACTGATTTCAATCAATTAAGAATAAGTCCTGAAATTTTCAGCGTTATTAAGTATTGGAATTGTGGGGAAGAAGGCCATATAGAAAGATTTTACAAACGGCAAAGTATCAGTTATAAGCTGTGGGGTTTTGAAAAACTTTCGACCGGAAATTGAATTACAAAAGAAGGATGTCAAGTTACGGACTGCTAATGGATCCCTATTACACGTAAGAGGTTTTTGTGACCTGCAAGTTCAAATAGAAAATCAGTCTACCACCTCATGTTTTTTTCGTTGTGAACTATCTCAACAGAAATGTTATACGCGGCCGTGATTGGTTGACGCAAAACGGGGTGAGACTGTATTTTGATCCAGGAGCTTTGAGAATTGGATAGGAATACGCGGCGTTAGAGGAAGAAATTCATTTTTCCTCTATTATTAGGTTGGCCTAAAACATAACATTAAAACCCCAGCACCTGTTCACTTGTATAGGACAAACTAAGTTTAGAAACGGAGTAACAAATATGAGATATAATAGCTGAGTAGTGGATACGCTAGTAATTTCAGCGGTATATCAGTAGCTAACACAGTAGTAAAAATTGATGAGTTTCGAAGGTTTCCGTTACTAATAATGAATAATACCAACCAAACGGTTACCTTGAAGCGGGGGCATCCAACCGCTAGATTTGAAAGGGCAGGTAATATTACTGAAATGGGGCAAGTGGAAGTCCATGATCACCTACATCATGAAAGGACACAACACATAAAGAAGAAAAAATTAAAACATAATTCCTGTCAACTATTTACTACCCCTTTTTCCCATTTGGATCTTAGGTACCCGTTTTGGTCAGTCTTTGTCCTCTCAGTCATATTTCTTCTTTCCCTCCTATTTATGTTTTATTTATTTTGTTCTACCGTCTTGAGTTTTTTTTTTTCCTAGTTTCAATTATTTTGGTTTCCAAAAACCTATCTATGATCAAAAAACTGGTCTTCAGAGTTTTTATTGCCGTAAAGTAAGGCATTTAATTGATTGTTGATGATATGCCTCCGTGTATGACGGATGCAAATCGGGAGACTGTACATTAGTTTTTTGTTGCATTGTATAATTACTAGGTGCAACCCGATGCTATTTCTGCTTCAATCTTGAAGAGTATCCTGCTACGGTATAGAGTAAAACATATGACAAAAACAAAACAAAACAAATGCTTAGATAAATGGAGAAATTAAACGTTATTTTTATTTCTTTAACTGAATCATGCCTTTACTAATTCGGTCACGGAGGTTGCCTTATTAGAGCAAATCTTGAATTACCTATTTAAAGAATGCAGTTGTAGTACTTAAGTAGGAAGAATCCTTATTGAACGTCTTAATCTCTGCTTTTTATTTTTAATCTATTTTTTAGATTTTTAAAAGAAGATGCTTAATTCGGTGTTTTTCCCATAAATCGTTAATCCTTTGATCAGTCATAGTAGTCCGGTTTGTTTCGTTCACTTATTGATTTATATGGTCACTTATCCATTTTCGAAGCGTAAAGACATCAGCGTACAATAGTGGAGCTGACCGACCGCCATAGCATGTATTCAAACTGACTACTCCATATACTGACCAATACCCTTGTATACTTCGACACACCAAAGGACTACCTTCATCACCCTAAAATCAAACAGAAAAATAGTAAACGTTAACCAAATACAATGGAACGCGTTATAATTCAAACAAATTTAATGGGAAAAAGTTGATGTTTTTAATTTTCAAAAAACTCTAGCTCCAAGCAATATTTTGTTTGCATGTGCGTGGGCGTGTTTTCCGGGAAAGGAAAAACATGACTTTTTTTAAAATAGGAAATATTTATAAGTCTCATTTGCATCTCATAAAAAGGTTGTTATGGACGTCATCTTGGTTGAATTGAATCGATAACTGAGACATGCCATGGATTCAGCGAAGCTGGGACATTTTCAATGGAGTTGACAAAATTGATCAATGTAAAGATTTCGAAAATGAATATTTATAGAATACCAGAAAGAATCAAATCAAGTATCTTTTATATAAGGAACAAAGACGCTTATTAGCATTAATTGATCCTTGCTGAAAGTTTACAGAGACCAAACAGTGGATGTGGACATAAGCGGTAGGTTAATGCGTTTCAGCAATTGCGATAGAGATGTGTGTGACAAGCCATGTTTACGAGTGTTGTAGGAAAGCCCTTCTTCATGGCTTGTAAAAAATGCATAAGCCAGTGGGGGTAAGCCATGTTGAAAATAATGTTTTGTAGCTCAAAGTTTGGTAGTGTTGTACTCCTTATATCTGTTGTCGCTTCTGTGGAAATACATTGGAGGCACTACTTTTAAAGATTTCATTGTATCTTGGTCCGTAAAGTACACGTTCGTGTTACGTGTGACTTGATTAATTTTAATCTGTTTTATGTGTAAGGTGCAAGTTAGAGAGAAAGTTTTCTTCCAAACATCTACAGGCATCACGTATCAGTACGAACGTTCGTGCGGATAGGGGTAGAAATAAAGAGTCATCGAAATGGAAGATAATTTGGACCTTCATGCTGAAACTACCATTCCAAATATTTTTCACATTTCAATTAAGGGATAAAGGGTGGCGTTTCCATCACACTTCACGAAAAGAGTTTAATTCTTTGCATCTCACGAACATTTCAAAGATCAATCCCCAAATGTCCGACTTCTGAAAAATGAGACAAATGGTTAAGAAAGAAATACAATAATCAAACGATGAATTACTCACATAACATCCTGGTTGTTTTGGTTGATTATGATTAGCGCATAATCCTGTAGCATCTGGGCCATGGAACTTAGCATAGCAAACAATTCTGGGTAAGATGCTAACTTTTGTTTCCATAAGTTCATTTTGCTCGAATCCTGAAATAAAAATGAAAGACAGGATAAAATATACCTACTTATTATTTTGAATTTCATGATATATCTACCACTAACAATTTGAAAAAAGCGTAACATCCATCAATAACAGCAATAGTGTAACCCCCATCACATATTGTAACATCCATCATTAATAGTAACATAGATCACTAACAGTAACTATGTAATTTCTTTCAGTTTAACGTATTCCTAATAGTAGTAACATGCATAATAATAGCAACAATGAAGGATCCATAAATTGCAATAATATATTAACGCTTATAGTAAAGCATACATTGTGTCTGATTTACAATAATGCACACCCCGTGCAGTAACTTATATTAATAACGGAATACTCATCACTTTCAGCAATATGCATAACTAATAGTAATAATATAACGTCCGTCACTTTCAGTAAAACGTATTACTAATAGTTATAATATTATAATAACAAGTCAATAGAAGTAATAACACTCATCATTTATATTAACATGTGTCATTAATGGTTAAATAATATATCTCTAACGATGAAACATCCAAATTTAATGAATCACTCAAAATTGCTCAAATGATGAAGAGATATTTTGGAAGGCATCAAGTTGAAGGCAGATTACTAAAAGATAAGAAAGAATAATAAATGCATTAATTTTTCGCGCGGATCTCTTCATTTAAAAAAATTAAAACATGAGTTGATGAGTTCTTCGGTCATTCCTAAGCAGATGTTGCATTTGACGATACTTGAAATTTTACAATTCTTGCCATCTAAATTTCAATTTGTAAATCAGATGGTATAAACCTCGTGTTAACGTTATAGATTAAGGTGAAACGTGTTGGGAAAAATCACTGAGAATATTCATTCAAATGGTGACTGGAATTAAAGCCTCCAATTCTTTCATTATCAAAGAGAGCTATTTTTCCAGATATTACCTATTAATATGTTCGTCATGCTTGATTGAATCCAATCATGTAGCCAACACATGGTTTCAAGAACACTCAAGAAGTTGACTATGCAACCATCAATTCATGAATGAACGAAATTTATAAATGCTGTTTTACATCGTAAAACTTATCCAAGTGATGTCTACCGAAGCAACCAACTTCTCAGTGATATATAATATTAGAGTAAAACAACGCAAGTTGAAGCAGGACAAGGCAGAAAGAAATTTAAAGATTCAAAATCATAAAAATATCTTCAAAGAAAGTAGCGAAAGTGACTCCCATAAAAGACTTCTGCTGTCAAAAATTAACAATAAAGTCAGTCTATGAGAAGGATCAGAGACGCCTTAACCAACCAAGTATTATTGAGCGATCTGCGCAAAAGATTGTAGGCCTTGGAGAGAGAATCTGGGAAATTTCATATTTGAACATTCTCATTGAATTTCTATTATGACTTTAAGACTGGATTTACGATTCCTTCCAACGATTCACCAATTATCACCTACATCAGAGAGAGAGAGAGAGAGAGAGAGAGAGAGAGAGAGTGTGTGTGTGTGTGTGTGTGTGTGAGAGAGAGAGAGAGAGAGAGAGAGTAAATAAAAATAAAAAGTCACATATACTTACGACTCGTTTCATTTCGTCCCCAACCTGTTGTATAGCAAATCATGTAAGGTTCCCATGGATTAAAAGGAAGACATGCGGGTCGAATATAATCTGTCATTTGTACCGGTGTCACCAATTCCAACAATGCAATATCGTTTCTGCTGTACATTCTTGAGTAGTTTTGATGTATTTTGATTTTCCTAACATTTACTTTCCGAAGTGAAGAACGAACTGTTGACCCAAGGCCGATCTCATAATTTCGAGCTAACTTACTGAAATTTAAAATGAAAAAAGAAAAATATGTATTTGCTTGTATCACATTATATTTGTTGTCTATATCAATCTTTTCATATCTATCTATATATCTGCTGTGGAGTAAATTATACATCCCGGTGACACAAATGAACTAGTCTCGACGCTTAAATAAAGAACTCAAAGTGAGTCTAAAATACATCGTTAGAGTCAGTCTAAAGTATCTTTATAGACGTCACGGTAAGTAGCCTAAACAAGATTTAATGTCATAACTGATAGAAAGCGAGTTATAACAGTATTTTAATCGGTTCATATCTATATATCTATGACTCAGGTCACTTAACGCGTTACAAATGTTTAATTGCATGAAATCGCTGGATAATTATCTGGAAGAACTTGTGAATACGAAATTAAAAGTAATCCTTTTCTCTTCTTCACTGTTACAAAAATTCGCAATTATGTGTGAAATCAAAATTTTGGCAAAAAGGAAAAGATTGACTCCCTACTGAAAGAAAAAGACGAAGCCACATTTCTTAATCCGATGTTAAATTAATTTTCTAACCAATGAAAGGAAGAGATTTGCAAAACTGAGAGAAAGGTTAACAAGCCTATGCTAAAAGATTTTTCGGTATAAAAAGAAAGTCGAATCAGTTAGTCAGATGAGAGCAGAGAAGCATCACGCTAAAATGTGACAAAAGAAACTTCAAAGCACTGACCCGGACATAAAGTCCCGTCACATATTCGTTCTCCTAGTTCTCGTGTGCTATTCTCCTTTAAATCTTCTTCTTCATCCTCAACATTCTTGCAGTCAACAAGGAAGAAGACGATGACAGCAACAACACGATATTCAACTGACTCCTAAATATTAACTTCGATAAGTACCATTTTACCTTATTGCTATACATTCTATTCACTTTCCTGCCGGCCATAAAAAAGGAAAGGAACACAGACTTTATTAGTAACCTGATTAATCTTTCTGCATACACATTCTGGGACTTACAACTAGATTTCTCTTGGAACATTTAACTTCTACAAATTGATGTTATTCGGTTTTGTTAATAAAATTCTACTTTAACATATAAACGAGATACTTATATTTTTCCAATATCCACTTTTCAACATCCAACTTTCCACCTTCTGATAATTCCAATAATCTTAAGTTGTAGGGAATTTGGTTCTTTAATAGGCCAATTTAATAAACATTCAACCATCTTCCGACCTCAGACTATTGTATAATAATTATTAACATTCTCAGAAGAATGGGCTGAATCGTATTAAAAATGAAACGAGAAAACAAACGAGATAAAAATTATCTTTTAAAGAATAAAATAAATTTAAATACGGTTCCAAATAGAATCAAACCCAAAATTACCCAGCCAAGATTCAGTAAAATTGAGCAAAGCTAAAATACCCCACACTATTCACTTCCTGTCAATAAGATTACATTAAGTTCTAAGAAATTAAATTTGGGTTTTTGTTTACTCATACTATTTGTCCAAAACGCGTATATGATTACAGAAAAGAATGACCCAAATTATCTTAAACAAAGAAAAGCCATCTGAGTTATACCTAAATCCCAAACTTGGTGCTTGTTTACATTAATACTATCCAATATTATACTAGTGTTTACTATTTTCTTCTATTACAAAAGATTCTTATTGATTAAATTGGGTTCTTGTTTTGCAGTTCCAAGTTGATAAACACTTTCTGTTATCTAGAATTCTTGACATTCTGCGACGAAGAACGATTTAGAGGACTCAAAAGAAAGGATAAAAACAGACGTGATTGCTTAAATGTCAGCTACGCGTATGAACATACAGTGCGACCATCGCCAGATCTTTCCACCGACTAGCTAATGATTACCCCATGTTGTATTACAATTCTCGATCTCATCGGTGTGCACATAAAAATGGGAAAGAGTTATCTGCATGCTGATAAGGTAACAAAATGAAAGACAAACGCTGTTTCGAGAAATAAGATTTTATTCAGATTAACCCTCTAGGGCCATTCGTATCATATTTGATACAGTATTTCCCTATAAGGAAACATTTGGTATTTCCCTATAAAGAAACATTTGGTATTCATTGACTGAGCAGTCAGTACTGCTTTCATTTGAAATTTATAAAATATTTCTCTTAAAAAATTTTTCAGGAAAATATTTCTTTCAAGGCTTGTTTTCATACTGTATCAAATATGATAGGAATGGCCCTAGAGGGTTAAGGGCTTGGCCTGCTTACTTGGGTGAGTAGTACGTGACACTTTGGATCTCACTGATACATCCTATTTCTTGTTTTGTTGTCACATGGTCTCCAACCCCCCCCCCCAATCCATCTTTTTACTCTCCTGTTTTTCCTTAGGTCAGAGTGGATGCCGCTTAGAAGACCAGACTTTAAAAAGGGGGCCAGTCATAAAACAGAAACTATTGAGATCAAAATAAAATATCACCTTCCTCTTTTATGAGGTTGTTCGTAATGTCACATTTGTATCAGTCTTTTTATGAATACAGTTCTTCAAATATTTATCGCTTAAGTCATATGGAAAAAATATAACACTGTCGAAAATATTTCAAATAAATAAATCTGTATTAAACGATTACTTATCTATTTGTTTCGAACCTGCAAAACCCAATGCAACGATGTTATCGACTACACCCACACTATACGGCTTACCTAAAACACACAAATCCACTATACCCATCAGAACCATTGTGTGTGTGTGTGTGTGTGTGTGTGTGTGTGTGTGTGTGGAGAGAGAGAGAGAGAGAGAGAGAGAGAGAGAGAGAGAGAGAGAGTATGAATAAGAAACTTTTTTGTTGAAGACGTGGTTTTTTTTAATCAATTATATTGATTTGTTAGTTTACGCAAACGGGAAGTATTTTTCTTAAGTTTTTATTAATCCAGTCAATTGCTATCATTTTAAATCATATATAGTCAAACCACTTGACCATGATGATCACCTAGACGGGTGCTTAGAATTTCGCGTTCCGCCCATAGGATCCGGGTTTGGATCTCACCTTTGTTGATTTGTCTTTGATAATATTGACATGAGGAAAAGATCCCAGCATGTAGCATAATGGTACCTGAAAACCATACCACGGGTTTACTCAAGCCTTTTGAGTGAAACTGGGTCGCCAGAACTGATCAAAAGTCATCGATGGTAGTGACCAAGAGTTTGAGCGTATTGGCGTTGTTAAACTCTTGATCGTATTAGTTATGCATTATCACTCAAATTATAACTAAGAAACGCTCAACATAGATTTAGTGAGTGTTGAAGAGACACAAATGTGCCTGAGCAGTTACTTGTAAGAGGAATTAGATAGCCACTCACACAAACGGGTGTAGCTAACCATGTAATTTTAAATGTTGTAATACCTGATAAATATAGGATTAAAACAATCTGTAACACCCAAACTGTCCGTCCTAACAATTTTCTCCGGCGGCCGTTCTCCACGCTGTGATGTTTGCCGGGAGTTTGTTGAAAATGTCGGCCAAACAGCTGGGGATACAAGATTGAACTATAAGGAACGAACTTCCACAACTTGGATGAGTTGAAAGGATGCTTTATTCGTTTAGAGTTAGCCTTTTCGGTTGGGGCAGGCGAATGTGACACACAGCTCTAACTCTAATTAATGGAGATCAACAAATCCGAACTGAACAAAACAAGACGAACGGAGTTTCTTACTTCAAGCACGCGCCCGGCGGGACTCCTCTCTTAACTTCTCTCGTCTTAACTGACTGACTCGGAAAAATTACCTGAATTTATCCAAAATTGACCGGAAATCCGGAAATCCGGAAATGCTTTAGACCACCGGTGACAAACATCGGCGACTGTAAATCTGAAATTTCAGTTATCTTTTTTTTTATCTTAATAAGGCTTCCGTCGGAAAAGGCTTAATGTGTGGTCAAGATACAGTAAAGGACAGCCTTTGACCGCGTCATCGAAAACCTACCTGCTGAACTTTATCACTGAGTCAAATATTTACCGGAGGACAATTTTCCTCATAAAAGAAAAAGCGTTTATTTAGTTATTTTTTTCCTCTTCTTTTTCACTTTTGTTAAATATGTTTTTAAACTATTTTCTATTCTAATCTATTTTCTATTTTAATCTATTATAATAAAATATATATATGCCTAGTTATCGTGTCACAATCTGAACTGAATTTGAACTTACCTTGATCGGATACAGTTAGCCGCAGTAAGTACGTATCGATCACTAAGAAGTACACCACCACAGGAAAATCTTCCCTTGTACATGATTGCAACCTGCCAGGGCCATTCTCCTGGTTGGGCTTTCTGACCATATCTAATAACTGGATCGTATAAAGTCGCACTCCGAGTACCACACTCTAAATAGCAAAGAAATCCACAACAATAAAAATGCCAACAAAAAGAAAATTAAGAAAATGAATAAGAAGAAAATTCATTGATATTAGCCTCCATCGTATTAAAACGTATGAACTTAAGCAAATTGATAAAACTGAGTCAGGGTTTCATTTATCTGCATTTTTTCTTCTTCACGTGGTAGTTTACAGTGATCTCCCACATTCATACATGTTGTTAAAGGCAAAATAAACCGAGTTCTACTAACTTACTGCAGGTACCTGACCGTATTTTCAACCCTAGCCAATCTGGAGAATCGCTATGCTAGTATGAAGTATCACTTCAGTTTCCCGTGTCATGCCCGTAAACGAGGTACGGCTGATCCAAACCGAACTAAAAAAACAAAAAACAAACTAAAAATAAAAATCGAGAATTTCAGTCGAAACATGGAGGCACACTAACAAAGAAAAACAGGCAGTAATCAAAATCTTTCAGGGATGAAAACGGTAATTGATAAATGCAACCGACATTGACGAAAACGATCTATAGGAGCATTTTGTATGCATTTGGTTATGAAATTGTATTTCGAAATGTCACTGGAATGCATTATCTTATCTCCAAATTTAACCATTCTCAAAACCAGATCCTCCCGTCAATTCTAAAATAGATCAGTTCATAGTAGGTACCTCCACTTGTTTTTGATACCTAAGATTTAAACTAAATTTCTTGTAATAAAAAAGTTCCCTTGAAGCTTTAATTTCAATTTAATTGAAAGCTAGATGATTGAATTTCTAGTAAGCATAATTTCTCTGGTGGACTTTAAACAGAAATTATACTGACTGGAATCTAAAATTTTGACTTTTAAAAAAAGATTTTCAATTTTTCGGCCATTTTTTAGCGGTCGGCATATTTGTAAACAAATTTAATTCTCGATTTTAAAAATCTTGCAAAAATAAAATTTACATCTATGACACGTTATTTTTGGAAAATTAGCAATTTTAAAGTTAAATTAATCTGTTTTAAAACAAATTAATCTGATTTAAAACAAATATTACTTGTTTATAGCATGAACTGTAAAATAAAAGTGTTTCTTAATCACGAAGGGCTTATCTTTCTGATCTGCGAGCTGATTGATGACAGCTTGTCATCATTCATTTCACACCTCTGGCTAAGTATGGTGAATCAGAACTGATATAAATTTATGAAACTTAAGTGAACATTTCGTTTCTGGGTTTAAACTACCTAGAAATTTAAAAATATTAAGTTAATATTTTCAGTAATTATCTATTATTTTATTGAATTTTAGTTACTTTAACTTTATAGCCTTACGCTTGTAGAGGCTATCTGAAAAATAAAAACTAAATATCAAAACTAATATAAAACTTTCTTTTAAATTAATTTTAAAATTTAGTAACAGAGAATGAGATTATATTACATGACTCAATAATTTATGAAATGTTATGATGTTTATTAATTTATATTTTTAATATCTATTTTTCATATTATTCTTTATTAATAATAATTGTTATGATGTTTATGACCACATTAGGTAAATCATTTTTTATAGTACTTTATAGTTTATTATTAACTACATAATTGTTCGCAATATTTTATTTAATTATAATCCAATACCCGAAAAATAAAGCTATAAATGAATAAATAAATAAATGAAAGCATTTTCATTTTTTTTAAACCATCGGAATCGCGAATTAATGGGGTTACTTACATTCACAATTAATTTTAGAAAAATGGGGAAACTAGGTATTAAAAAAATAAAACTTACTTTACATTTTGAAAGTGTAATTTTTGAAGCCTGTTGAGTGTTGTAAAGTACAAACAAAACACGGAAGCAAAATAAAAGAATTTTACTTTGCCGAAAAAAAGTTTATATAATTTTTTTTTGTAAGAGGAACAACCCTTGAAACACGTGATCTTTTAATGATATGGCACTAATTGCATACTATAAAAAACAGATATCTGCGCAAAAACATGCTTTAATTATTCCAAAAATCATGGTGCGTGAAGATTTGTATTAAACTGTTCAATTTTCGATTAGTAAATTTAGTCTTCACTTATTAACTTAATAACCTAATGGGTACAATGATTGGAAGAAATGTTAAAAGATTTTTTACACTTTGTAAATTATTATAATTAAAAAAATTAAATCAATTCTTGTAAAAATTCATAATTCATTGAAAACTTTTTCTCTTCAGACTATGATCTCCTTAATATATACTGTTTATAAACGCAATTAAGAGTTTATCTAAAAAAATAGCATAGTTTTATTGCATTTTTGTTTTCACTATTCCGAGAAGATTTTCTGAAAAGAAGCAACAGTAAGAAAAAAAAGAATGGTGATTTACAATTCCTAAAGTGTACTGCATTTAATTAGTAAAAAAAAAAAAAATATTAGTACGATAGTCAATTTCAAAAATATTCTGGAAATTAAGTAGAGGAAGAAATAATTAGTCATTTGTGAATAATTCCTGAAAGTTTCATTAAAAGCCAACCATTATTTGATTTTTGCAAGAATTTCCAAAGAATTTTTCACCGAAAAAATATCCATAATGATCTTTGGTACACTGCTGACGCAAAACAATATGTTTAACCAAAATTTCGAACGTGTTAGAAAGGATAGAAATTTCAAAAAATAACTAAAAATATTTTATCTTTTCTCTTAATAATAACATAAACATTTTGACGACAAAACTTGGATTTTATTAAGTATGGGAGCTTTTAACGTCATACCATGCTGTTTTTTCAGCGAAGTAATGGAGGTACCTGGTTCATGGTGTCTAAAAGTGGGTAACGCTATCCAAAATTTCGAGATAAAATATTAAACTTTCAATTTGAGGTTTAGAACCAATCGAAACATTAGTTTTCATCAATTTAAAACTCAGTTTGTGAGCCTGTCTGAGACAATAAATAGACAGCACAAGAATTTTCTCTATGCAGCGTGAAACAATCACAAATTTCCGTACATAAGATTCTTCATATTGTCAAAAAATTCATTCTTTGAGACTGCACATGATAATCGTCACTCACTACACGATAGAACAAGACATTTTCCCATCAGCATTAATTCAAAGAATGTTTCTTCTATCATTCACATTCTTCAAACAGAACTTTTCATAATAACTTTTCAGTTATACTCACTTTCCTTTACAAACATTTTACAAATTTCTAAGACTTCAAAGTAATTTTCATTTCTCTGTAAGCTTGTTTAATATTTGTGTATAAAATTGTTATTTGTTGCAAAAGACTTGAATGATTTCCATTCGAGTCTGCCTCGTCTAATTTCTACACTCAAGACCTACTTTATATTATAGCGGCTTATCCATTCTTTTCCAGTTTATAGCGGGAGTCCGTTCAAGTGAAGAGTAGTTGTATATTGTTGCAGATTAACGGAATTTGGCCTCGTTGTAGATAGCCCATTATAAGTCATAAAATGATTACAAATCAAGAAAAGCAGATTGAGTTGAAAAATAACATTTTATACATACACATATCAATTAAGGTTTATACAATTAAAGTAATACTTGAAGTATTGATCCAACGGACGTTAAAATGTTCATGGCATTAAAATACTGAAAAGAGAATTAATACTTAGGAATGTGGGAGCGTCGTAAGTAAGGAATGTCTTTGATGTATTCGCTCCTTAGGTCAGTAAGTAGTTTTGAGACAAGGAAGAAGGTAAAGTGTAAGGGAGGCGAACATAGTAAGCCACTTGACATCGGTCAAGGGGGCTACTAATTGCATTCCTCTTTCTCTAGTCAGTCCGTGTGTGTCAGCCTGCGTCGGTCTGTCTGGCGATGCTTTCTGTATCGGCTTTTTATTTCGACTTTTTGGATCGCGGGTGATCATTTGGGAATTCATATCCGTATTTGATTATGGGTTTCCCATTGGCCGATAAATAAAATTCGCGTAGGCTCGCGAACTGGAAATTTAATATTTAATTAATTTTTATTTTTCAACCGGAATATCTGCGCGAACCCGGATGCGCACCGACGACTTTTGGTCATTCGCTTTTTGTTCGTGAAAGTGAGAACATCCGGTTCCTCGCTTTTGCTTGGTCGGTATCACCACAATATATCCTTCTTCCTGTGTACACGGGCGTCAGTCATTTATAACTAATAGGTCTACAAAGTCATTAATGAAAAGTTATAAAAGTCTACAGAAAAGACATATTTAGGTTGAGGAATGTTAGTAATAGTGACATTATAAATGTCTACTACACCGGTTGGAATGATCCAATGATGTCATTAAATACCAGACCTGTTTATTTATTGTACTGGTAGAGCAGTAATGATACCTTGAAATACCCCAAATATAGACATATGGATTAAATCTAGGGAACTAGCATTAAGTTCAATTTAGAGAATCCTGTTTGAATACAGCATACTAACATTTCGTAAATTTATTTGAGACGCCCTTTGGATTGATATTCTTAACCTTTCTATTGAGAATTGTACTATAGTAGCATCTAATTGAGTTAAAGTCGGCATTGGCTCTTTTGTATCTTCTCGTAGATACCAGGTGAAACCACAATCTTATTTTTAAATAAGAGTAAGTATTCTATCACTCCTCTTTTCACTCAATTTTAGGCGTTAACATCTTATGCTGATAAAGTAGAATGCTTTGTTCGTAAATACTCAAATTCTACTAGTAACTCATCTAGAGCATTTTTGTCTGACTTTACACTTAGAACCGAGTCCCTATTAAGTGATATGCATATAACTCCGTCAGAGATTCCTGTCATAGTCTCTAAACTGGATCCTCACAAAGCATGTAATCCTGAGGATAATCATTCAATAGACCTTCAGAAATATGCTCCTGAACTGGTCCCTGTCCTCATTAACCTATACAGTAAATATCTTGCTGCTTCTTGCTTTTCTGCTTGTTGGAAATTCTCTCATGTAGATTCAGTCTTTGAGAACTCCGGCGAAACGTCTGATCTTTATATCGGCTTCTATCTCTTTTTGGCAAAGTGCTTGAATATGTAATCTCACCTAACAAGGTATTCATTCAGATAAGCAATACGGATTTCGCTTTTATTTTTCTCTCTCCTTAATAGTATTTTTCTCATATTATCTAACACCCAGTAACCACTTGCATTTTAATAGCTTTATTGCTTTATTTTGGGTGAAAGGATTAAAAAATATGACAAAATGAACAGGAACATTTGGAATAAAGACATAAACTGTGATGATTTAATTATAATCTGATTTTAATGAGTTTATTTTAATTTATATTTTATAGAAGAGATCCAGATCAACACTAAAAGGGAAAGAAAAGAAAAAAGACCTTGACTAAGATATGTCCAGTGTAGGTAAGAGTTTTGTTCTCCAAAATAATTAGTTAGACTGATACCAAATACAACCGAATCGATGTCCTTTTTCATGTTGGTCTGGTTTTCTTCTACAAATTCATATTGGGGTATCTGAAGGTCAATGCGATTAGTTTTCATATTATAAACATGAAGTTTGTACTTCTCAGTAGTGTGGTGGCTGGTCGGGTAAACTTGCATCCTGAGTACCATCAGAAATGGTTGTTAAGTCAGCTTTATTTAGTCATTGTCTGCTTCTGCCAATGTTGACAATAGATGCGGCAATAAATCAATTGCCTTATTTCTTTCACTCTTGACAATGCAAGGAGTTATTTTATTTATTTTTCTTTTAATTAAGATAATTGTCAGGGTATCACTCGCCAAACGAGTTTTCGTATTTGGATTATTACAGGAGTTCATACTTGTCATGCAGTTGAAAGTGTGTGTAATCACATGAGAAATTTCGGATATTACTATTCACACCTTTGCATGTCCGGTGGTCATTGCTAAAGAATTATTGGTGGAAAGTCTCCTAAAATTTCTAGCACCTTTTTCAGTACCCTCACAGCAACAAGGTCGTGGTTTGTACTGTTTAAACCATATCTCAGATTTCTAATACATTTAATTTCGAGCCAAGCTTTTTTTTCTTACAGCTCCAACTATTCCTGTTATTATGGTCACAACTAAGTTAATCCACAGCTTTCTCATTTCTTAGCTTAATAGTAAGAAGGTTGAGCCAATTTATAATCAATAATTTGATCCTAACTAGATGGTCATCGATTGCTACTTAAAGCCAGATTTGTTCCATTGGAAGTAAATGAAAGTAGATACTTATAAATAGTTTTACTATAATTTTCATTACTCAAACGAGGCAGACGTTGTTTTTTTTTGTATTTTAGTTTTTGTTAATGCACAATAACGAGTTTTTATAGCCCAGCACCCACTGTAATTCATAATTGATAAATGCAGCTCACTTATATCTAAAGCTGAATACTGAGACGGGCATCTGAAATCGAGACATGGTCAAACTGAGAGTTAGGCCAAGCCTGTTATTAACAATTTTGTTTATTTTTGCACTTTAAACATTCGGGAAAAAATTTTAAGGACTGATATCTGGGGAAAATTACCAATTTATGCTGAAATACTTGTAGATATAAAATGCTCTTTTTTTGGACTTTGTGGACATATATTTTCTTCTCAATTTACATATCTCTCATGTTCATGTAAGGTCATAAACATCATGGATACTTGCGCATTAAGTCATTTTGATCACGCATGTTCTTACCAAGTTAACAGACATTATCAACTGTATCATTTTGATGTATAAATTGCCATCTTTTTATCTGTTCTGTTGCTTTTGAAAAAAGAAGAGGGTTGCAATATTTTATGTCGAGCGAGATAGATGAACATTTCTGACCCAAGAACCCAAAGAAAGATTAAGAGAAATTTAGAAATAGATGAAAATAGCCAAAAGTGAATATTTCAACTTAAGCTAAGTTAAAACTTAACAAACATTTTTTCTGTTTTTAATAGGTATAAACAGACTTTAATATCGCCCGACCAATATTCCTCGTCCTCCTTTTGAAGAGGGGCAGAGACTCATCCCTTGTTTCTATTTAGGGTAAGGTTTCCTGTTCCCTTCTTTTGATGCCTTAATAATGGTGGCTGTCAAACATTGTTGGTGATATGAGT
The DNA here is from genome assembly GCA_037127315.1 of Ascarosepion bandense. NCBI lineage: Eukaryota > Metazoa > Mollusca > Cephalopoda > Sepiida > Sepiidae > Ascarosepion > Ascarosepion bandense. The sequence continues at coordinate 4,890,352 of JBBBDQ010029369.1, read as the reverse complement.
TGATAGTGGCTATGTCTCTTCATACTGAAGCTACCAGGTTGGCAGTTTTTTGGTTGTTTAGAACCTGAACTTTTCAGTAGCGTCTAGAGAAGCTGCTCTGATCAGCAATCACAAAGTATCGAGGATCTCGCAGTGACATGTCATGTATGGAAAGGTGTCCTTTCAAGAACTTTTGGTGTGCAACCCCGAGACCACATTATGCTGCAGTCTTCGCCAATTCCCAGTCATCTCGTTATCTTAGGCGATCGACAGCTACTATTATTCTTGTTTTTCCCTACTCTAAATGACATAACGTGACTAAAAGCATCAAACGAAATAAAACTAAATCAGCTCAGCAAAATCACGTAAACCTTTCAACCTTTCTTTGACTATCTTCACTTCTATTGTCCATGTGCATGGTAATGGTGCTTATGTTCAGGAACATCTTTTACTGACTAGAGAACTTACTCTTGAGTTTACAAACCGTTTTTAAATGTACTTCCGTCTCTGTCGACTAAACTCAGGCAACTATTTTTTTTTCCTTTATTGTTCTCCTTCCTCTCATGGCTGTTGCGTGCAATATAGTATTTCTGACAATATAGACAAAAGTCTCTCACTGCACCAGTTTTCAAATATCTTTGTGTTCAGTGAATGCAATGTTTACCATGTCAGGTGGCTTTTTTCACTGACCTAGCTGGCATCTAGACCTATCACTCAAACTCTCACACAAGTGGTAGACTACCCCATGAGCCCCTCCAGTTATCCTGACGGACACACTTCCTTACTTAATCTCCTCTTTACCGCTACCTCTGACTCATGTCATGCTATACAGCTCTGTCCTGTAAACAACTCAGCAAAGTGAATCAGTCACAATCATCCTGTCAACGAGTTGATTGAAACTCATTCCTTGACTTCCTGTGAGAGGTCTCTTAGAATGATGTTTTTAACTATCTTGTTAAAAATATATGCCACTGGAGTCTCCTAGGTGAAAATCGGCCTCGAAGTATTCGTTTCAGCACATAAATACCAAGTGGAGCTACAAGCATATCCTTGATTCTTACTTGCATGTTCTGCCACAAGAATCGATTCTCTCGGCTCTACCAGAGACACACCTCTGATTTTATCAGATATCTCTTTGTCACTACTCGTAATGAGTGCAAGCGTTTCCCTCAAGTACGCGTGTTAGTTTATAGAACGAAACAGTGTATAATCTCTCACAAGTTTGATACTATAGATTACTGGCGGCTCTGAAAGTGTGCTAAACAAATCTTTAATTTCTTCTTTCTTCAATTAATTTGTAGAATTGACATCTACTGTAGACAAGGCAGAATCCTTTGCTCGGAATTTCTCTTTCAACCCCACTCTTGACTCATCTGGTGCACCTCTTTCAGATCCCTCCACATAGAACTGGGGCTCTACTGAATAATATGCGCATAACTCCCTCAATACTACCTATTCTTCGTCTTCGCATTCTTTTTCACTCCCCGTATGCTCCACCGCCTGCATACTAGTGGTTTTGCCACCTTGCTTGGGGTGAAATGATTAAAAAACATTATAATCGATATCATTTTTATCATTTCGCCGAGGGAAAATCTAATTGCTGCAACAAATAAAACAATGATTCAGGATCTTCATATTGTTGCTAACTGAATAAATAGATGGATGTTTCTTACTCACCTTTGCGGCCACACTTGAGACTTAATAGACTGCATGATCTACAAAACAAAAGAAATTCGTTTTTTTTTTTAACAAAAAAGAGAATCGGTGGTTCTTTCTCGGTTAGTGATGTTATGGTATAATGAGATAATAAAAAATAACTATTGGAAAGAACAATAAAAACTGAACTGTGGTGAAAAGAGGATAAAGTGAAAAATTTGAACTTGCACGAACTACATCTGACGCTTCCACTCTCAGCCAAGATCAATATATAAGAGCGACGTTGATTGGCTTGAATAAACCAGTCACTGCTCCTCTTGTGCATCTAGCGACAGTTTTAGATTTGTACCAACTTTAAGAATTCTATCAAGTTTTTTCTAATCGTTATCAATTAAGACGTGCAAACGAAGCAAAGTCTAACGAACTACCTCACGTCTACCAAGATGAAGAATATACTGGAATCAGTAAAGAAATTGTTTCGTTTTTTTTAAAAGCGGTAGGTGGTTGTCATGTACAGCGACATAATGGAACGAACTACAATATTAATTACCACGCGTACATCGAAATAAACTGAATTAAACCTGAACAAGAATATGATAATTATTTATGTTGTATTCAAGATATAAATAACAATTTGGTCTAATTGAAAACAAGATGATATCGAGATATATTAATATATCCCATATAAAAAAAATATAATTTTATGAATGACTGGATTAAATCGATGATGTACAAAATCAGTTTGGCAAGTATGGTGAATTGTATCTTCACGCATAATCTGCAATTGTGGCCTTGTGGCAGGTTATGTTAAGCTTAGTGAATACTTACAGATGGTTTTTCAAGCTAATCTCGTTGACTCTTTTATGCATAGTGAGGTTTGTCTACATAGAGTATCTCACTATAGTGGTCATGTTCCAGACAAATTTATGATTGATAAAGTTTCAGATTCTTATCATGGAATGATTGTTCGGAGCCAAATTTCACAGACCATTGCTTCATTGCTGGTGAGTTTGTTGCTCATCTCAAGTACTTCACAAGCTTGACCTAGTACCAGACTAATCTAAACTTAATAAAAATCGTTTTCTAATGTTTCTATAACAGACTTCCTACAATATTTGACTTGAAATTTGGTCTTTATGTAATATCTTAATGTTTGAATTCAAGTGTACAGAATTGACTTTATAGTTTTTCAGAAATAAACTAATGACCAACGTCCACTTTGATATAAAGTTAACTCCCTTTCAATATTTTACTCATTAAGGATTGTTTTCATTTTGTATCCTTCTTATCGATTGAATAAACCAGTTTGAAAGAAACTGTTAAACATCGTAATCCTATCTTTTATAGAAGAATTGATATATGTATATTTATTTTAGTCCGGGTTAAAGCTACAACCGTAAAACATCTAGTAAGGGTCGAACTCATTACAACCCTAAGAGTCTACTTTCTGAATGAAAAAAAAATAATTTTTACTTTGTCTTTATAGTATGTAATGAATATCTAATTTCAAACATATTTGATATTTGAATCATTAGCAATTATTTGGATCGGAGCATCTGTTTTTATGTAGTAATTAAAGAACAGAATCTATAAAGGTTGTTGTTTGATGAACTTTTCTAAAATCATTTCCCTCCAAGCAAGGTGATAAAGCCACTGAGACGCAGGTGTGTGTGTGTCTGGGGGGGGGGTTACTGAGTATAAAGAAATCTATAAAAACATTCTTAAGAAGAGAGGCCAATAAAAGAACAGGAATTAAGTTGATAGCTGACGATTGACATTACATTTTAATTTTTAAAGATCAAAGTTGACTGGAAAGCAGGAAGCTGAAAGAGAATTCAACAAGCAAAAAGTGCAAGAGAAGAAACTGTTAGCATAAAATCTTATATATATCTCATAATAATATTTTATTACTTTAAAAATAATTAATTTTTAGTGTAATAATAAATGATTAGTCTAGGTTGTTTTTCGTGTAACACATTTTTTAGAGAATTAGAAGAACGTGTACTCGTGTTTTATAGACTACGCGAAGGCAACCGAAAAAGTACGCCACAAAGAGATGATTAGCAACCTTGGCTTATTCGGGAAAGACATTAGAATAATTAAGAATCTATACTGGCAGCAAATCGTCTGCATACAGACAGAAAATAAGTTCAGAAGATATACAAAAATAGAAAGGGTTTGTAAGACAATGATGTCTCTTCTCACCGGATTTATTCAACCTATATAGCAAAGTAATTCTGAGAGAACTAGAATTCTGGATTAATTATTCACGGCCCCAATCTTAGCAATATGAGATATGCAGATAGATAACACAGCGCTGGTAGCAGACACGGAAAGAAAACTACAAAAGCTCTTACAGAAGTTTTCCTGCTGAAAACATGGATAGAGCCTTCCGTAATTCTTTTTCTTTCATTAAAAAGGTAACTCCAGAAGGCTTTTGACATCAAGAAGAATGTTTCTTAATATTCAGGCGAAAAGGCACAGAGTTACCAACATACTACAAAGAGCCTAAAGAGTTTTGAAGTTCACAAGTGAAAATTCTCTTACGGTTAGACAGCAAAGAAAAAAAATTTCCCCAAATTCTAAGGTAAGCACGAACACTGTGAATATAAAAAAAAATTTCCAAAGTGCTATATGTCCCAGAGATGCTCGTGGTATAAGTAAAAGTAATTCTTTTCATTTTTTGCTAAAATGTGGTTACACCTTTCTTTTTATGCATTTTTGAATTGCTTTCGCTTTTTGTCACTTTTGAGATTGTAATCGTTTTTTTTTAATTTTTGATAATAATTTTTGCAACATAATAGAATCATTTAGATCTGGCATGAAGGTAAATTTTTATAATCTAGCAAATTTCAACAGTCTGCCAATCTAGTACTGCGCTTATATTTTGTTATAATTAATATGGTTGAGTGTTGAGAAATAAATGAGAAATTACAATTTGAAGCATGAAGTGTTACTTTCAAGAAGATAAAATTAATAAGGTACTAATAATATCATATGTCAGGTAAGCCATCATATAATGTGTAAGCATTGGAAAAACGATTTATTTTTCCGGTTCTTATTTTTCCCCATTATTGGAATCTTTCTATCCCTCCATGATATAATAGCCCCTTATTTTACAGAAGGCATGGAATGGCTGGAAGAAAAAGAAATGACAAACATGCTTTGTTCTCTGTTTTATAATGTTAAGTATGACACAAAATGATTTATACGTATTTACATGTGTCCTACAGAGAGAAATATAACATTTATCTACACAACAAGTAGAATGAAAGAAGAACGAAAAGATGGTCTCCATATAATAATTTTCAACGGGAAGTGGAACTGCAGGAGATAGCAGATTTTCTATAGCTGGTGAAGATATATTTTCATAGAAAAATGGCGCCATAGGCTTGTACGATGCACCACGTGCGGCTGGTTGGAGAGGGTAAATTCAACCTCCGTCCGAGCGGGGTAAGGGTCTAGCGGCTGCTATGCGTTTTTCTTATCCACATTCAAGCCATGTAATTTACTCGTCTGCGATTGGCTTATTAATAACTACTGTTATTGTATAGGACAATTTAACAGTCGCAGTCGCTTTAACCTTTCACCTCAGAAGCAACTTTCATGTGTGTTTTGTTGATTGTCTAATTTTTAGCCAATCACAGATTTTTCTTGTATAAACAAAGTTTCTCCCTCGCTTGCTCGTTTGAGTCACTTTTTACACATAAATACACGACTTTTCGCAAGCTTAATCAGTAGACACGCACAGGCCTAAAGGCTGTATTTACTAGCCTTCCCACGTAGGCTGGATGTGACACATGGTCATTTTATAGTGGGAATTCCCGGTACGCTACAGTAGACCTTTCTCTCTACTCATCTCTGCCTAACGCACACACAGACACAGAACCTTGTCTTCTGTCTGAAACATTTTTTATCAAGAACTTTTGATCTGTGATCTTTGAACAAAATCTGTACCATTTACAACTACATTACAAATAATTGTATTTCTATTTGTTCTTACATGAAAATTTTAACAACTGTAACAAACCTTTTTTCAGCTCTTTATCTTACTTTGTTCTACGATCAGATAAAGGGGAACAACTCTTTCCTCCTTACTTTACCTTGTTGTATATGTACTGATATTACATGTATTGTTGTTTGTTGAATATATTTTAATTTATTGGTTACAAATTGGAGTTGTTGTTTTTATTATTCTTATTGGACGAATCGTAATATAAATCGTTAGAGGACCAAAAATCCTCTACAAGGGCTTCTTGGCTTGGGTGCTAAAAGATTTCTCATTGAATGGAGGACTGATTACTTTTTTTGTCACTGCATGAAGTGACGTCTTTAAACGACCGCCACGTGACCAACGCTATTAAGTGTTACTTTTCCGTACATGATTATTTTAGAGACAATATTTATATGGAAGCACAATATAGCAGTATACAAAATATTTCCGACGGCAATTGAGTAAAATGAACTGTTTTTTCTTTTGATTGGAACCAAACCAAAGACACAATAACAACAATTATTGCCGAGTAAATCCTATGAGAAAGAATTCCTTACATTTCGACAGTTATGTAAACAAATGTAAGTACTTACGCAGGGGAAGGTTTGAGGCCAGGTAATACAGAATGTCTAGCATCTGTTGAAAACGAAAACTTGATTCCAGTTCCTTGAGTGTTGGTAAGACCAACTGAGGCATTTCTATAATAAAAAAAGGAATGAGAAGAATTTTGTTATTGTCAATAAAACAACCATTTTAAATAGTGTGAACATAAACACTAAAGTTTATCTTCCAGATACTCATTTCCTGATCAAAAAGAAAACAAACAAGTTGTAAAAGTTGAGAATTACGGAAGCATTTAATGCGAAAATTTATAATAATGAGAAAACCACTGATTTCGGTAGATTGCTATAAATGGTGTTATTGGTAATTTTTTTTATTGATGATAATATCGGTTCAAATGTCCTAAATATTAAAAAACTGGTGTTTTGTTCAAATTAAAAACAAGATAAAAACATTTATTTTACGTTAAGCTTATATATCACCAAATATCTGTAGTTATATTGAGATAGTAAGTTAAAGAATATCTCGTTCTTTATGCCATAAACAAATATGTGCATTTTATCTGATAAACTACGTTTAAAAAATTTTCTGACGTTTTAACTCACTTCTAAAGATAAAAATCCTTCCTTATATTTTTAAAAATAAATATTTATTCCTTATTTATGTATTGTAAAATTTAGAAGCATTTTATGTGTTTACTACTACGCACGAAATTTATGGACCAAAAATATAAAAGAATTTAAATTAAAAGATTGTTGTGGCTTGAGGCAGGTCAATGTTAGTCACTGGCCTTATTCAAAAGAATAGGGAGAGAAAAGGACTGATACTATATAACTATGCTAAAGGTTAACTTAGTTGATGGAAAAGTAATCAGAGTTAGTCGAAATAAATTAGGTTATTAATACCAAATATTGGTTATTTGAAAAGGTCTAAGGTGTTTCCTATTGTGTAGGAAAGTTTGTATGAAAATTGCCTATGTTAATGATTATTTGGGTTCAGGTATTTCCGTTTGTAATAAGTACGTGGAGTCCAAGTGGATTCTTTTGAAGCTGTGACAAAAACGTATAAGTGTTTTATGTTTTATATTTGTAAAAATTATATCTTTGTACACAGTTTGTATATATTTTTAGATATAGTTTGATTTATTTCAGAAATTGTTAACATACTGTCTGGTTTGACTCTTTTAAAAAGATTCGTTTAAGTTGTTTGATTGTGTTTTAAATTAATTTCATTAAAGTCACGACGGTTTGTTAATACATGTTTTGTTGTGTACGGTTCTTGGTATATCATGCACTGTATTTTTTCAGATTTATGAGTGTATCATATAACTATACAAATGTAGACGTTGACTATAACAAACTTTTTTTTTGTAATTCTTAAACCATTCTTTAATGGTAGCTTTAATGTTGCCTAGTTTGAATAAGCAAGATCTCGATAAAATCTGCTGCTATATTTGGTATTTGAAAGGTTCTTGTCTAAATATTCCTTAGCTATTTTATCAGCTTTCATCACCAACGATGTCAATACAACTGCACAACAAGCAACGGATAACGCTTTTAATTTTCTTTGAGATGGAATCAATTCTGTTCATAATTTAATAATGGGTTTGTCCTTTTCTGTTTTTAGTGATAGTGGAATTGTTTTGACGTCTGAGAAAAAGATGAACACTGCAACTATGCTCAACAGACTTAAGTTTCAGTTTGTAGGTAAATGCAAAGTCTAGTGTGAACAGTGGTTGACCAAAGCCTGTATGCTTTAAGTTTTGGTTACGATAACTTTGTGACTTCATGCTAACACAACCATCAGCCGTTTCCGAAGAGCCTCGTCTACACATTTCCTCGCATAAATCTTGAGTCAAGCCGACATATATTTTTTCAGACAATTCTCAATAGTGCTGAATTCTTGGATTGTCTCCTCACAAAGATTTTGAGTCACATCCATGACCACACACACACACATAAACACATCTATATATACTATACATGTGCGTGCATAGGCGTGACATGACTTGCCTATTGATCAGATTGGAACTCTCTGACAACCCGTCTCGTCTAACTAATAGTTAAAAGTCATAAAGCCGCCATCATATCCTCATCAGAATTTACCAGTCGCCATCCATTGCCAAGTAGACGGCCTCTTTTAGGAATGATTGTGTTTTACCTCTCTGCACAAGGTAGAACCGGCGTATTCTAACCCCCAGTCAAACAAGACCAGTTGGTTAGGGATGCCTTGAGAGAGAGAGAGAAAGAGAGAGAGAGAGAGAGAGAGAGAGAGAGAGAGATTATAATGAACAGACGAACAAAACGAGCTTTGTTCTTTTTCGCGAAAAGGATAAAAAGAAATCAGTCAGTAATAAAATATACCGTCATTATCGAATTAACACAATCAAACATTCACATTATTCAATTGTAGACTGATATTTTCTCTGTTTGTGCATTGTGGATAAATGAAATTCATTTTCACAATGTAAGTAGCAAGTCCAGTTAAGTAAAAGAAAGCTGGCATATTTTTCTTAAAATACGTTTAATATAATTTCCTTGAATAGAGAAAGGAAGACACAACATGGAGTAGTCATTGGCCGGTCAGTGTAAAACTAGTTGAGGCTACCGTTGTACATTTACAAATGGAATAGAGGATCTATTTTAATTTAATGCTATAAAATCATGTCTATGTTATAAAAATCTAATCTTACCCTTTTCCAACGTATTGGCAAAGTTTGTTGGCAATGTCTTGCTCTTTCAAATTGTTTTCACATACAGGGGTGTACTTTCCATTCATCATGAACGATAAAGTCATATTGTCATGCTTGACTGAAATAAAAACAATGGACCAAATTACTTGACATACTAAGTAATTAGCATACTAAGTAATTAGCAAATTTTCTGAGGTTACTTGAGTGATGCTGGGGGCTGGGAGGGGTCAAATTCTTAATTGTGAGCACCATGATTTAACACTCTCCCCGAAAAAAAAAAAAGAAAAAAAACACTGTATCGACAGACTTACGTTAAACAACCAACTTGAATAATTTAAAATGTTTTCAGTTTTCAGAATTATTAGACGAAGATTCCCAAAGGTCAAATAGCAATGGTTTTGGCTTCAACTTACAGTTTTCTTCGACAATACTTGGTGGTTTCCGGTGATGATGGGGTATATAAACAATAAGTTAAATTCAATTCAATATATTTTTGTTTATTCACTTAAGTCAGAGATGACTAATATTTTCGATACTTACAACAATGATATTCATCAGATCCATCTTGGCAGTGTTCAACTCCGTCACAAACATTGTCGTCTGGAATGCACTCATAGTTAAGACATTGGAATTCTTTAGAGTTGCATTTATCTGAAGGAAAACGATGATTAATGTCAAATCAGACGTAAAAATAAAAATCTATTATCCAGCGCATATTGGGAAATTAACGTACATTATCGATTTTTTAAACGAATCAATTCTACACGAGCAATAGATAGAGTATTTACATTATTCGGACTATTGTCCTCATCTTTGTTGCCATTTGTACGACGTTTCGGCCGTTGTGCGCTCCGGTTTTATTCAGGTACTAGGAATTTCGAACTGAACCCTTTATTACAATCACTGGGGTGTATGAACGCCATTACTTGGGGAAAGCCTCGATTGGAAGTCATACCCTGCAAATTTACAAGTGGTAGCTATAGTAAAGAAAGACCTTACGTTGAAAACAGAATGAGTGCTATCGCAGATCCTAATCAAGAACAAGGATCACTTCCAGCCTAAGACATACAGGCAGTTGTCTCAACGTTATAGCAAGCTACCTTACATGTATGGTCAACTTAAGATTCATAAAGACGGTATTCCACTCAGGCCGATTGCTAGCAGCCTAGGCTCGGTATGCCACTCTCTGAGTCGTTTCCTTGTAGATATAATTGATCTACTGATAGGAAAATCACCATCATATGTTCTAAACTCCGCCCACTTCGTGAAACTTATCAAAGATGCTCCCATCCAATACAACCAGATGGTGAGCCTGGATGTGGTAAGTCTGTTCACCAAGGTAGTGGAGGCACTATCGGTAGTCAGGGACAGACTAGCCACAGACTCATCCCTAGGAGAACGTACCAGTGTTCAACTAGACAACCTGATGGAGATGCTGACTTTCTGCACATAAACAACACACTTCAGACTGGGATCAGACATATATCGGCAGGATGAAAGCTTAGCAATGGGCTCGCCATTATTACCATCACTACTTTGAAGAGATGGCATTAGAATTCATAGTTCTAAAGCCAATTCTATGTCTGAGATACGTTGATGGCACCTTCATACTCTGGCCACACCAGGAGGAGGTCCAGACGCTACTCGACCAAACGAAACTCAATAAAACCATCCATACAGTTCACTATGGGAAAAGAGTGTGACAACAAATTGGCATACCTGGATGTGCTAATAACTCGAACAGAGGTGGGGCTCAAGACATCCGTATACCGCAGCCAACAGTCACCGGACAATATCTCAACTTCAACTGAAACCACCCATAAAATGTAAAGAAAGAGATTGTCCGCTGCCTTCATCATCGAGTAAAAGTCGTAAGCAGCGATCCAGAGACATACGAACAGGAAACAGTCAGTATAAGCAGTACCCTACAATGAAACAATTATCCAGGGTACATGACAACAACTCCAACATACACGGAAGGGAGGGTGCATGAGGATAACAACTCTCAGAAAACAGCCTCGGTCTGTCTTCGCTATGTGAAGGGGTTATCGGAGAAGATACAAAGAATCTGTTGTCCATGTAAAATAAGGACGATCTTCAGAAGTAGTTCTACACTTCGCAGGTACCTCTCCCGAGTAAGACCCCAACGGAGGACCTAACTAAGGACTGTGTGTACGTCATTCCATGTAGTTGTGGAAAGAAATATAAAGGAGAGACAGGCCGCCCCTTTAAGGTAAGGCTATAAGAACACCGCAAGGCCGTAACACGAAGGAAGATCGAAAAATCAGGCGTAGCTGATCACATATGAAGGGAGAAAGGAGATCACCGCCCCCTATGGAATGTAGCTGAAATAATAGATAGAGAACGCCACTGGAAAGTACATAAACTTAAGGAATCAGCACATATGCTAGGCTTCAAAAATCTAAACTGACCAAGCATAAAGATAAATACAATATAGGAACCAGTAATACGAAGGGCCAGAGAAAATCATTAGTGTGAAAAATTGCAATATGAGCTCTGGCAAATGTACGAGAGAAAACCATTAATATAAAAAATACTAGAGAAAACCATTAACATGAAAAAATTGCAATATGAATTCTGGTAAAAAGGGTTACTGGTTTATAAGTTAAAAAAAATTCACTTGTTATTGTCCTTAAGGACACATGGCCCAGTGGATATTTCCTGACTGTTTAGTTTCTGACTTGACATTTAGAGTTGTGATTTCGATACCAGGCTACAGCAGTAAACAGATAACTTTAAGAGTTAATTCAAGACTTCCAATCGAGGTTTCCCGCAAGGAATGGAGTTCATATACCCCAGTGATCATAATAAAGGGTTCGGATCGAAATGCCTAGCACCTGAAGGAGGCCGGAGCGCACAACAACCGAAATGTCGTACAAATGACAACAAAGATGATGACAATAGTCCGAATAATGTAAATACTGTAAATACTACCTCATCTCAGAAATATAGACAAATACTAAAGAACAATAGGTAGATATGTTACTTATTTTGGTACAAGAAAGAAACAAATTAAAACAGGTTTGTATTTTGGTAACATTTACTAATGTGAGTAGACATACTGCGAGACGAGATGAATAACAATTTTTAAGTCTCCTGGTATGATCTGACATGCAAACAATATTTTACAGATTCATATGGGCTCGGGTAAATAAATATATAATGTGCAATAAAAAAGTAAAAAAAGGAAACATCGACATAATTTAATAGAATATTATATTTTTAATGACAAGAAAGAACCATATGTAACACCAAATAAACGTTTTCAACGTTTATTTGGTGTTACATATGGTTACGTGTACGTACGAGAAATCGACAACTATTCGCGCGTTGACATCGCTACACACCATTCGAATATGCCAACCGAATGAGTGTGTATGTGTGCAGCTGCACACATATACATATATATACCGAACGATTCGCATGTGTATGTTTATGCAAGCCTCAGTGACCGAACGCGCGTACGTGTGTGTGTGTGTCCTTGCGCGCGTTGATGGGTGTACAAATGTATATATGTGTATGTCTGCATCTGTCGTGACGACAGATTTTTTTTCCTCCGCTTTCACAAAAATACACGAATATAACCAATTTTTAAAAAAAAATTAATCAGTTTGTCTGACGATCGCAAAAGCGTGAAACCCAGGGTTACAAACTCACACCTATCTATATGAGTATATATATACTTACCGTATTATTAATGTGTTTTATATTCACCATTGATTCATTTTGTACAGCTTATCAACCACTTGCAGGAAAATTTAAACAACAATATATATTTACATTGTAAGAATCTTTTGTTGATAATAAAGGTTTTAGAGATCCAAGCATTTACTAATTAACTCATATCAGGGTGGAGAAGAAGTTGATTCCTACCTTTCCCAAGAGTATTTGCGCTTAAGTGAACGTGACGAACCCGACGGGAATTGAAACTTGGTACTCCGATTAACAATTCCAAACTATTATCCATTATGCCACTCGAACACCAAAATTTACAATACCTGGTATTCATCAAGGCTCTATGTTGTTTAGTTTTTGTTATCATACGAAAACCGGTGTTTCAACGTGATATGGCTGTAAAACAGTTTTTGTATAGTTATACAAGAAAAAATAAACTTCATCGTCTAAAGTTATCGAATATTTATACACGCTTTTTTTCGTGTTTCTGGAATGACAAATTATTAACGTGCCACGTGTGTATGTTGCAAGAGGTAGAAAAACGTGTTTATCTCTTACGTGGCCGGAGAAAAAGAAGCGAGGCTTTCAAACATAGCTCCGCTGGTCATTCTAAGTCTAGGATACTAACTAGTAGAATTAATGCAGCTATCTCTATATAGAAGTGTACGTACTAAAGGCACGTGCTTTATTAGAAATACATTTCCCAAGAAAGACATAGGAATTCATGGCTTGTAGATATTACAGACAAAAGGAACATGATCTCATATAAATTAAAAAGACATCACACTTGGAATTAGAATAAAGTAACATTCTTTGTAGTATTGTAGAATAGAAGAATAAACCGTAAAGCTTACTGCATGACTGTTCATCTGTTCCACCTGGGCAGTCCTTCTCACCATCGCATACACTCTCTTTATGTATACATTGTGGATTACTGATAGCTGTAGAGTTCGTTGCATTGCTTGCAATACAAGGGACATGAATTGATTCACAAGCTGAAAAGTGAGATACGAAATCAAAAATGAAGAATTGCAATAAAAAAGACTTTTTACCATTTATATTTTTATTCTATCTTCATCGACACTTTTCCTCTTTCTTATGAACAGATTTGCATTTTCACCAAAGAGAAAAAATGTTTAATTATTGTTATTATTTTATGTTTTGAAGGAAGAGAAATTTCAAAAGAAAACAATCCAATAAAATGGGTGATTTGTGTCAAGCTGTCTTGCGGTGACCACACAGTTTTTTTTTTCCATTTGGCCAAAGTCGCTAATAAACTGAAGATTTAAATAATAGAGAGCAGTACGCTGCATGGTCTTGCTAAATCACTGAGAAGTGAACCCAGCCGGATATTTTCCAGTGGCAAAATAACGTAAACTTTCCATTATGAGTGGGACACACATGGTCGGCTTAAAGAAACCTACTGAGCATGTTTGGAAAATGTTGCACACACACACACACACACACACACACACACACACACACACACACACACACACACACACACACACACACACACATATAGGAATGAGATGACAATGTTCTTTCTTATTTCTTTCCTTTTCCTTTTTTGAAAGCGAACATCCGGTGCATAGATTTCTGTTTGCATTTCCCCTAATAAACGGTCGCTGACGAAGCGAATTTACTTCGCAGAAATGATCATGACACATGGATTTTCGAAGATTTATTTGAAAAAAATATGCATATTTGGCTCTGTAAATCAATAATTCTATTTACATGTAGCCCTCATGCTGGATCAGTTTTAATAATAACAAGGTTAATATTAATAGAATCTTTGTTGGGATTTTACCTACATGCCTCTTTCTGTTTGGATTTAAATATGAGATGACAATATATAATTTTATATATCAAACACAGTATTAGGAAATTGTATGACAAAGTGGAAAAGTTTACTTGTTTTGTCCATCAGGACTTCATCAGAATAAATTTGTTATGTTGGTAAGACTACACATGCGCACGACAGAGGGATGCTAGAAATTTTAGAATTATTATGTTTTTCATCTATCTGAATTAATTTAGAGTCTTTTTGTTTTTCTTTTCTTCACTTTTGTAAGTAGGTATTCCATACTGCAGTATTAGAAGATCTTCTAAGAATAGTGAAATGTTGTAAGAGACAGGGCGAAAATTTACTGTAGATGACTTTGTGATTAAGTCATTCCCTAGACATTTACATTGTAATAAGTTATTTTTTCCTTTGATTAGAGTAGAATATTTTATGTCAAAATTAGGGTCAGTCTCGTTACGGTGGACTACCAACGCATTTGACGTATTATTTTCTAAAATGTCCTTTTTGAGTTCCTATAATCTTTTATTTAGATTACTTGAGGTTTCTCTTATGTATTTGTTGTGACAATTATTACATACGATGGAGTAAACTACTTATTCAGGTTTTAGCGTATTGTTTTGTTTACTACTGACTAAGTCTTTTATTGTTTGGGATGTAGTAGTAATAATTTCTTTTATGTTGAGTTTAGATAGATTCTTTTCGATTGTAGATGTCATAGAGTCAGTAGACAGGATTATATTTTTTAATTCCTTGCTTTTTCCAGAAGTGACGGTTTCTTGTTTTGAAATATCTTATGATCTTTTTGTTTTGTACTGAATATAAAATAATTAGGGTGTTGGAAAAGTTTGAAAATATTTTGTGTAAATAATTCGAGCTGCATATTGTTTGTGCTCGTAGGTAGAATTCGGTGGTTATGCCGGATTTTATTTTGTTGTTATGATGAGAATATAAATTTATTTGATCTTTTTTTTTGTTGATTTCAGGTGGACACTGAGTTTTATAATGTTGTTAATATGGTGTAATTTGATATCCAGAAATGGTAAGGAATCGTGTTCTTCCATTTCGAATGTGAATTCAAGTGTCTGTTAGACTTTGTTCAGTTGATCTGCTAGATCAAGTAAATCAGTATCACAAGGATATATAAGTAGAACATCATCAATATAATGGAAGCATATTGATTGTTTGAATAAAATATTTTGGAAAGAACTGCCTTAGAGAAATTCTAAGAAGACACATGCAATCAATCCACTGAGAAACGATCCCATTAGTAATTCAAATTTTTGTTTGTAAAAATCATTATGAATCGTAAAATATCATTGATTGATAATGAGATGGCAGATTTTTATTGTAGCTGTTGGTAGAGAGAGCTTTATCTTTGATTGTATCAGATGCTTTTTAAGAATTTTTCAACTGGGGAGTTGGCATAAAAAAAATTTATATCTAAATTGGCAATGCCTTTATTAGTCATTTTTACTTCCCATTAGTTTTTCAACGAGGCTGTCTGAGATGAACTGATTGTTTCTAGGAGAGGGGTTAAAATTTTTGTTGCGGTTAGCGTTTTCTATACCTGAGATGATCAGGAGCATTGGGTTATAATAAAAGAAAGTGGGATAGGTCTTATTCAGCTAAAATTGCCATACAGTACAAGAACTATTGGTTTACTAAGATACATGGAAACAACAAAGGACTGGATGATACATTTAGTAAAACACTAAATAAAAAGAAAACATATTCAGTCAAAAAGGCTGTGAATACAAACGAGATTAATATTTAATAGATTCTTTAGAAAACCAAACCAAACCCAAGAAACAACTTTTACAGCAAAAATAAATAAAAAAATAAACCGAGGATAAAGCTCTTGTACAGATAAAACAACGCTGGCAAGACAAACCTCTGCACGACCAATATCCACAACGTGATAATAAACCAGATGTTGATAAGATTAATACTCATCGATACGAGCATCTGGATTAAAGGCTGAGATGGAAAGCTTTATTTTTGTAGCGCGAGACCAGAGGCTTTTCGTTAAGAACTTTCAGACAAATATACATAATAATTTGGACACAAAATGCAGGTTCTCTGACAAATATCTGGAAACCATGAATCATGTTATCTTAGGATGTTCTGCAACTGTACCAAATGAATATAAAATTCGTCGCGATAGAATGGGGAATATTTGCACTGGACAATGTGCAAATAGATGTTAACAAACACTGGTATGAATATCACCCAGCGCTGGTTACAGAAAGAGAGCATATCACAATCCTATGGGACTACACCATCCTTACATAGAGAAGATTGAAGCAAACAGACCGAACATAATTGCCAAAAACCAAAAAGAACAAACTTTTCTATCAAGTGATACGGATGCTTAATGAGTTATAACATAGAAACCAAGGAATTTGAAAAACTGTCGAGTTATAGAGACCTGGAAAACAAAATAGAAAACAAGAATAATACCAGTCATAGTAAGTCTGCTTGGAATGATAAAAAAAGAACACAACAACACACTGAAAAAAATCCTTTTGTGAGAAATATAAAAAAATGTCTTGATAAGAACAGACCACACACTAAGTAGAACTTTGTCCGTGTAACACTAGAAATGATAGAGAAGTTAAAAAAATAAATCATGAGATGTAGTCATAACAGCAGACCACTACCTGACCGAGGTCTTTCTGCAGACATGGAAGGTAGTTTGACTATAGCAGAAATCGAATTATTATTATTATTATGATGATAATGATGATAACAATAAAAACACTGAACAAGTCCTAGTAAATATATGCTAAATCATTAATCATTAAAGGATTTTGATTTTAAATAGCATTGGACTTACGTGTGTTGGAACAGTCAACTGCTGCATATATAGGACAAATGCAAGCGCTATAGCAAATGTTCTTTTTGCAGTTTTTCAGAGAACTTTCATATCCATAACAGAAAACATGTTGTATATATGCCGTTTCGTAATGCCAATCTTTTTTTCGGAAAGAATTTCTCGATTCACTGTTAAAATATAAAATAAAACACCAAATAAATAAAAAGCTCTTTAATATTTGATAAAATATTTTCTGTTGGTAATAAAAAATCTTATTTTAAAAGAAAATTATAATATAAAAGTAGATATTTTAATTTATGTCTGAATTTCTGTGAATTATCATTATTGTCCTCATATTTGTTGTTATTATCACAACATTTTTTAACAATTTGTCCTTCTATTTTTATCATGTGTGCATTGATCCGGTTGAATTCAGAGTATTTCAAACTGAACCCTTTATTTCAGATTATTCTCATTCCACTAACCATGTTTAAGGACATATTGTCTAGTTCTTATTTTTAGTACTGCTCAATAATTGTTTTCTCCATTTTCATTGTGTCTAAGTACACGCTGTCCCAATT
Source organism: Ascarosepion bandense (assembly GCA_037127315.1). Classification (NCBI taxonomy): domain Eukaryota; kingdom Metazoa; phylum Mollusca; class Cephalopoda; order Sepiida; family Sepiidae; genus Ascarosepion; species Ascarosepion bandense. The sequence goes on along the minus strand of JBBBDQ010029369.1, from coordinate 4,872,571 downwards.
GTTAGGGATTAAAATCATAATTACTATGTCACCAAATTCATGAACCAACCTAACCTACCTGATGGTGAGTGATGTTTGTGACACTAATTTAAGCTAAACACAGAGGAGAATATGACTAAGAATTGTGCCTATTTTGCAGATGTGGCAAAGAATATACAGGTGAAAGTAGCTATTTCTAATTATAATTTTATTACTTCCAATAGATTTTCTTTGTTCTTATTGCTTTCGATGTACAATGGTGGCTGAAAAATTAATGGGCTAACCAAAATACTCTCGTAGAATGTGATCAAAGGTTTATTTTCAACATAGTGACCATTGCGTTCACACACTTCTTTCATCGGTGTTACAGTGGTTGGATCCCATTGGTGAAGAATCTTTCATCTTGTTGGGCAAAATTCATCAACAGTAGACAACATTATTACTGCGATGTTGGTTCCTGGCCAAGTGTTATTTCCTGTTGGGGAACAGATGATAAGGCCAAATCGGGGGAATGGGGTGGTGGGTGGTGGGTCTGATCAACCAGTTCAAAGCCACAGTCACGCACATCAGCCATCGAAACCAAGGACTTGAGTGCCGGAGTCTTGTTCTGATGAAACATGAGTCCTTTAGTCACATTTCTTAGACATTTGGTCCTAATAGACTTGCGTAACTTCCTCAGAAAGTTTGCATAATACTCTCCATTGATCATTTTGAAGATAGTCAATGAAATCAATGGCTTTTTAATCCTCTACCAAAAATAGAACATCACTTTCCGTTCACTTGAAACGACCTTCTTGGACCAGGTTAGTAAGGATGTTTACATTGCTTGGATTGTCTCTTTGTCTCTGGTTCAAAACGATGAAACCAAGACTCACACTGAGTAAGAAAACGTTCAAGCAAACGAACTGGATCTGCCTTATACAATGCCAAAATTTTCCCGTTATGTGATCTAACAGATGCACTTTTGACCAGGTATCTGAAAAGGTAGCACCCACCGAATAGAAACCTTCATCATGCCAAGTTCCTCGTGCAGAATATTCTCAACATTCTGACGGTATAGGCTAATAATATTGGCTATTTGATTTATAGTCAACCGCCTACTATCCATCAACACGTAATGAACATGATCACTGTTTTCTTTGGTAATGGTAATTGCAGGAACGTCACTCTAGTGTACTAGTAATGTTAATATGAATGTCTAAACCCTTTTCTGTAGGTACTTGATAACACCACGATACTAAATTTAGTCTATTTTCAAGAGAAGTTTTACTAGTTTGAAATCTTCATTGAACAATCAGATGTTTGTTTACATGGAAAGAAGCAATTTTTAACAAGAGGAGTTGAAATTAATGCATGAAAGATTTCACATGTCTACAATAATTTTTTCATAATCAGGCTATGAAACTTTAAGTTCATCTTAATATTTTCTTTTGTTTGAATTAGCATATCGTTTAATGACAATCACAAATTTTCTATGGCATTAATATCTTGAAAGGTTGGAGTTCATTCTGTTAAACTAGTGTCTTTGAAACCCCCTTTTTTGCAGGGATAACAATGAGCTTTGCATAACATGAAGGAACTTTGTCTTGCCTAAATATATGCTTTAGCTTGAATCTTCTTGATTTAATCTGTATGACAAACATCTTGCCCAAAATTTTAAAACAATTTTTCGATCATTAATTTCAATAAAATTTATAATTTTACTGTTTACATTACGAGTTCATATATCTCCATTCAATCACTTTTACCTTCGTACCTGATCGAATATTTCCACAAAGATCAGCCTATATCTCAGCCATCAGGTTCAGCCAATGTCTTTCTATATTCACAACTAAAATTTTCTGCTAAGAAATTAATTTTGAAATACTCTCCCCCTAAATTACAAGTTTCTAAGTGGCCATTTGCATTCATGTCTGATTAATGATTTTCGTATTTTCATCTTTTCTCTTTATTTACATTAGCAACTTTGACTTTTTCGGATATATTCTTGTTAGTATAAACGCATAGGGGCAGTTAGAGGTCATGTAAAGGTCAATGATCTCTGTTCAATATTTTTGCGGCTTGTAACGTTGTTTCCATCACTCGGTAATTTACTCTTTTATTTAAAAATTTATTTTTCTCATGGTCATTTTTTATAGATCTGAAATTAAGAAACCAAATGTCAATAACCATAGTATTATATATATTGTTTTCTAAAACAAAACAAAATAATTACTGCATATCAGTCAAAACACGATGAAAAAATAATAACAGCAAAAACATAAACACTATTGAAAATGTCTATCGCAGTGGCCTAAAGCGCTTGGGACAATAAAATTATAGAAATTTTTCATGTTTCTTATCTCCAACAAAATAGAAAAATGTTAGGATTCTGGAAAAACTTAATAAAAAATCAACTAAATCTTCCATGTCCGTCGTATTCAATGCAAGATGCTAGCAAGAAAGGTTACTGCTAAAGTATACATTAATATATATATATATATATATATTGCTCTAAAAAGAAAAGACGTCATACTTATCTCAAAACCCAAGGAACCTTTCGGCCAACACTTTTTCAAGGGCTTCGTTGGCAAAAATATGAAAAGGGCTGAACGAAGACAATATCAATAGGGGAATTACTCACAGTACTGGGAGAAAGTGGAATACGTTGGCTACTGTCTTTGTACAAAAAAGGTTTAATTTCTAAGGACATCTACGGCAGGGTCAGGCCCACAGGCTCTCAGCGCCCCAGGATGTATGGCCTTCCAAAGGTCCATAAGGAAGGAGTACCCCTTAGACCCATTCTTTCTATGGTGGGTTCTGTGCAGCATGAGTTGGCTAAGTGGTTGGCTGAAATTATCCATCCCCTATCCGATGCTCTTTCTTCCTATCATGTTCTTGACTCTTTCAGGTTTTTCAGTTTTATTAGAAATTTAGATTTCTCTTCAAGAGATAAATTCATGGTCTCTTTCGACATAGTCAGTTTGTATACGAATGTTCCACTAAATGAAACTATTGATATCTGCGCTGACATGTTGTATAGAGGGAATTTTGGCCGAGTAACAATTCCAGAGGAGGTTTTCTTGGAATGTATGCGTTTGGCCACTGAAGAAGTCGAATTTAGTTTTAATGATATCATGTTTGCACAGACAGATGGCGTTGCGATGGTTAGTCCTTTGGGTCCTGTCCTTGATAATATTTTTGTAGGACATCATGAGCGTTCGTTGTTTGAAAAGGTTGATGAGCCATTAATATATCAACGTTATGTTGATGATACCTTTTCTTTATTTTACAACGCTTCAGATGCTGAACGTTTTTTAGTTCAGTTGAACTCCTTACTTCAGTTTACTATGGAGACAGAGAAGGATGGATGTCTTTCTTTTTTGGATGTCCTTGTTCAGCGACGGGATGATGTTTTCGTGACATCTGTGTTTCGCAAACCAACTTTTACCGGTTTGTATACAAATTGGAACTCTTTTGTTCCTAGGTCCTGCAAAATCGGTCTTACAGAAACGTTGGTTCACCGTGCCCTCAATATTTGTTCCCCATATATGCTTGAGCAGTGAACTATTGCGCTTGCAAAGTATCTTTGAGGCTAATGGGTACCCAACCAATGTGGTTAAACGTGTTATTGATCGCAAGATCAAACGGTTTAAGGAACCAAAAGTCGAAGGACCGAGTCGCTGACCTTTATACTTAAAATTACCCTGGCTTGGCAGGAAATGTCAAACTGTTACTGACAAAGTTTCGGCGTGTGTTTCGTCTTGTTATTATTCAGTACAGTTGCGTGTTGTTTTTCATAATAGACCTGTTTTTTCATCCTTTGTCAAGGACAGGTTGTCCTATTTTCGAAAAAGTTCAGTTGTTTATAAATTTAAATACTGTTGTGATGCGGCATACATAGGACGAACCAGTCTTAGGTTGGAGACGCGGGTCTCGCAACACGTCCCTGCGAATATACGTTCTGGCAGCCCTATCAGTACTATAAAAACAACCCAAGCTGTTCTGGATTCAGCGATCGGCCAACATTTGCTGGACAATCCTGCATGTGCATCCTCGTACGAGGACAGTTGGTTTTCTGTCTTGCACAGTGCTCGCTCAACATACCATCTACGGGTCCTAGAGGCTATTTGCCTGAAAATCCAGCGACCGAGCCTGTGCAGACAGAAAGAGCATTTTCTTCACTCCTTGCGGTTACTGGAGAGTCTGTGAGTGAAACTTTTTCTTTTTTAATCACTCTTGTGGAATCAAATTTACAACCCCCTCACATTTTAATGTATTTTTTCATTAAAGTTTATTTTTAAACGTATTCCACTTTCTCCCAGTACTGTGAGTAATTCCCCTATTGATAGTGTCTTCGTTCAGCCCTTTTCATATTTTTGCCAACGAAGCCCTTGAAAAAGTGTTGGCCGAAAGGTTCCTCGGGTTTTGGGATAAGCATGACGTCTTTTCTTTTTAGAGCAATTTGTGGTTTCTGTGGGTACCGTTCTTTATTCACACACACACACACACATATATATATATATATATAATATGTTGACTAACTCTTTCATTGCATAATAAAATCTCGTATGCCCAAATAAGCTAATCTCTTTCTAATAAAAACAAATATAGTAAACTCAAATACATATGAATTATTTATCATATAAATCTATGGATATCATGAAAAATGTACGAACATTGTTTCATTAATATTAACATGAGTGTGAAAAACATTGATTTGCATAATAAAAACTGACATTGTGTGGTAAATCTTTGATTAATAAGAATAGAAGACTTCCAAAACAAAGATTGGCTTTGATACGTTTTCTGCGAGTCTTCAACCCTCTGCAGGTTCTTTAAAGCCAGAAAATATTTTTTATACTGCAAGAATTCCAAAATTCCAAAATTTTCTTTTTGGTTTTGATTTCGAATTCTTGTTTTTTCTGGATATAACATAGAGACAGAAATAAAGGATGAAATTATGCCATATTTCAAGTCGTCAAACCAACCCCGAAAACGTGGTTTTAGGGTCATACTCTACGCTTCCTAATGCAATGTACTTCAAAAGCAGAGACAAATAAATGTTTTGCAAGTGTAGAGGTTTCAATGAGATTAATTTTCTCCTTAATGTGGCATAATCATAAAAGCTATAAATCCTGACGTGACTAGATTACATGCTTTGTTTTCATTCGACCACATGTACCAGTGACGTATATTTTGAATACCTCTCCAGTGTATTATAAATGTAATTGCTGTTACTGAATATATATGACATAGTAATTTTTACACTTATCTGATAATTCTACTTACTTATAACCCAATTCTCTGCAAACAACAGCGGCATTTCTCGTAGTCCATGTTCCACAAATTAAATTCCACTGTCCATAATAAAACATCTCAACATCACCTTGCTGGACATTTTTTCCTCTGACCAAACGTACATTAGAATATGTTGCTGAAAAATAAGACCGTAATATAATTATGTAATCTGTTGTATTTCTAACTTTGAATGATTCGGAAAAATCTGTTGGAAAATCAATACTTACAACAATTTAAAACTATCTTTCAAATGATATTCAATAGTTTAATGCTGAATTTATCAAAAATGCAATATTCGTAAGGAATTCAACGATTAATGAACTTTATCAAATTGCAACACATTTTTTCAGAAAACTATCGCATAAACCTTCCAGTTTTTATTGTGATGTAATAAACCTGATAAAAAAATTTTACACACACACACACACACACACACACACACACACACACACACACACACACACACACACACATATATATATATATATATATATATGTGGATATAAAAATTAATTTATGTGTTTATATATGTGTGTTTATATATATATATATATATATATATAGTTTTATACTTCGTTACAACAAATGTACCTACCTACAATTCATTCCCGGCGAATGTTTTGAAATTCCTATTTCTTTGCCGCTTATTTTGTCTCACTCGCCTCTTTCTTCTTCCCCCCTGTACATTTTCACACCTTTTCTCACTTTCTTCCCCCACTGTGCATTTTCTTACTTCTTCCTCTTTGTTAAGCCCAGACCCCGTGTCACCGATGCTCATCTTTCCTATCCGCTTTACCTCGTACGAAAAATTTTACCAATAAAAAGTGAATTTTCATCAATTTTCTTTGAAAAAATAACGTTTAATACCTGATTGTTCTTTCAATGTCGAAACAAAATGTACACTTTTGTAGTAGATTGTAGTTTGTACATGTTATAAAGTATAGTTTATAATATATATATAAGAACTAATATATATATATATATATATATATATATATATATATATATATATATTAGTTCTTTCAAAAACGACCGGTATCAAATCATATACTGGAAAAAACTAAGGACTGATTATCACTTGTATATTTGGTTTTCTTAATATTAACACTTTGAGAAGAGTCATAAATTAATCGAATAATTATTTAAAAAAAGATGATAGATTTGAGTGTCTTTCTTGTGCCCGAATCCCTTTAAGACTTTAAAAAGAGTCGTTAAATTACCAAAGTTCTTGACTCTTCTCAAAGTCGGAAAGAGAAGGATTTTGTATATATTTGACATCGGTAATGTCCTTTTAAGATACATTCGTTAATCCGTCCATTGAGATAAACCTTTAAACATCAAAAGACGCTATATGGTTCTATGAAATTAAAAAGAACAAAAAAAAAAAAGAATTTAAAAAATAAAGTGAAACGGAAGGGTTAGTTTTCCATTTTTTAGTTCAGATTCCTAAATTGAAAGGAGAGAGAGAGAGAGAGAGAGAGAGAGAGAGAGAGAGAGAGAGAGAGAGAGAGAGAGAGAGGTAAAAGGAAATGAGGTGGTGTGGCGGTGTGCCCGATCGCCACTCCGACCTTGTGTAAACAATCCCGGATACGCCTGTCGACAGAGAACAATCACGACCCATGTGTGCTAAAAATAGCAACGACCTCTTTCCAAACAAGCAAAAAAAAAAAAAATAAAAATACACAAAAACTTAATTTTCTCCACGAAACAAAAACAAAAGAACTTTAATTACGAACCGAAATTAATTTAAATACAGTTAACAAACACCAAATGCACTTTTGACTGTAATTAATACGGCCTGAAATTAATTATAGTCATTTATTTGTTTAGCGGGCTAGCTGCTGTTGTATGAACGTTTTTTATGAATGGCAGCGATTTCACAGCAAATGAGCCCAGCTATGGGTAGCAAGGAGCCTCACTGCATCGCGACTTTGACCCGCCTAATCAAGTAGACCAAGCTTCCAGTAACATCCAGCTCACTCCTGCTGCATCCAGCTCGCCCTTGCGGCTTCCAGCTCAACCCTGCAGTTTCCAGCTCAGTCCTGCAGCTTTCCAGCGACTCCGGCGTCCACCAGCTACCTACTGCAGCGTTTTCACTGACGTCCCGCTACAGGTTCCAGTGCCCACTGACGTCCAGCGACTGGTTCCAGCGCTCGCCCACGTCCGGATACCGCTCCAGATACACGACCTCCATCGCCGCCTTGCCATTCATTCACTGTTCGCTTAAGAAAAAAAAAAAAAAGACCCGATTTGCATCGTCTCCGACTGACCATCTCATTTTGTCATCCTTCTTTGCTGTTGCCGTCTTCTTTTCTTGCCTTTGTGTCTACTTTCTTAGTTGCACGGTCGATTGGCACTCACACTTCTCGGTCCTACCACGCAACAGTGGGAATAGAGGAGGGAAGTGTAAGACTTATGAAGAAAAAACGTTATACAGGCTAAAGAAGTAGAACATTTTACTTCATAATTTACTTAATAAATGCCTCACTGATTTTATAAACATAATAATGGGTAATTATTAAGAAATTCATTTGAAATTGGGAAATGAATATAGAAGCGGTGAAAATTAGATAAAGAATATACTTCTCCTACAATGACTTCTTCAACACTAACCATCATTTCACGGTTGAATCAATCAATTCTTTAAAATAACTATGCAATTCATACTAGAATACATTATTAAACTAAAACAGTGCATAGAGATACATGGCCGTATAGTTCAAAGTACCATAGCGCAAAAACAAATTACTTGGCGATTTTCCTGCGCAAACAAGGGAGGTAATCTAGAATCAGGTAACTATTCTCAAAGACGATCGTCATCGTTTGAACACAGGTCACAATTTCAATGACTGTCAGAGGTACTATTTCCCGTTGACAAGTCCCAGGTTTTACTTTATTAATTTCAATCATTTTCAAACGTTAGAAGATAGAAATTTTGTAATGAAAGATCTTACTGCAGTTTTGTTCGTCTTCTCCGTTCGCACAATCCTTATCGTGATCACAGAATTTAAATTTAGGAACACAAACCGGTGATTTGCTGCATTTTCTCCAACCTTCTTCGCATTCTGAAGAGAAAGAGAATATAATATTTTTAAAATATCTTTTTTAAGTCTTGCCAAAATTATAGATTGATTTTCTTCAAACTGACAATACGAAACGTTAAAAAATCAAAATGAACCAAGAAAGGGAAAATTGCCGAAAATCCTTTGGTAAAAGAAAGTATTCGTGACTCCAGTTCAAATTTTGGTACTACTTAATTAGATCATTTCACTCATAAAAAATAAGAACATTTTTGGGGCGAATAATTTTGATAGACCTTTATTAGGGTACGACATTTGTTGGAATAGAAAATATTGAATTTTGTCATTTCAAAAGTGGATTCCTGTTCATAATATCAATTCAGTGTAAAGTCGATTCCCAACTTTTACGGGGTTATCTGAACTTAACTTTTCTGCGTACGATTACATACGCTATTTTTTTTTTTTTTACACAAAATATTTTTTTTAATAAGGAACAAACAGATAAATACATATTTAACTCAAGAAAAAAGATTTACAAAAAGTATCTCAGTTTATTTATAATTTAGGATAAATAATTATTAGCTCCTAATGTGCATCAACACCCGCCAAGAAAGTTTTAAAAGATGTAAGAATTAAGGAAATTTTAAGAAAATATGCAGTTATCAATGATGGAAGCACACTTTTGAAACTGCGGGTTGTAAATTACAGTTTCTGCGAGATAACTCGGCAAAAGTCAAGGATCGATTTTTCACTTTTCGGTTTCATGAACAAGACCCCAATTCTGAATCAATAAAAATCAAAATTTCTATTTTTAATAAATGCTGTGGCTTGAACAAAGTTTACTCAATGCTAAGATACAATATTTGCTATTTGTATCTCAAAAAATGATTTGAATCCCAAATTTGCAACCGTCAATAATGAAAACTAAATGTGAATATAATTGAAAGTTATGCACCAGATGAGTGCATTGAATGCACCAGATTTCAATGCACCAGATGAGTGCACTGAAATCATTTTGATGATAATTAAATAAAAACTAATATCAAATAATTTAACAGCGTTAGTAAATAAAGTGTATTTACCAAAGATTCCGCACGTTCCATTTGAAAGATCAATACTGTCCAATGCTAAAACATTATACGGCATTGAGGCTGAATAGTTTCCATTTATGTGACAAAAAGTGATATTGTGTTTTCCTTGGCTCAGTTGGATCTGTGATTTCTGCCACGTATTGATGTTATTTGGTCTTATTTTCAGCCTTGATACGCCATTGTCAAATATTTCAAATTCTCCAGAACCATGGAAAGAATAGTAGAAAGTCAAGCAAGCATCAACTGGTAGCGTCACTTCGGGGGCATGGAGATCGTGTACAGTATCACTTGACTGCCTACTGAAGGACGATATGAAGAATTTGCCTGAAAATAATAATATGAAAACAACTTATAATCTTTGGGCACAGAACAAAAAAACTGATGATAATTTTTTCCCCCTCTTTACATTTTCTTACTTCTTCCTCTTTGTTGTGCCCAGACTCCGTGTCACCGATGCTTGGACATGATTATGCCTTACTTCCTACTTAAATTTGGGGTCTATTTCTCCTTGAGCCGTCTTTCATTGGCTCTTTCCTCATGTCTCATTACTTCTTTCCCTCTTGTTTTTGTCTTTGGTATTTATTTTTTCTGTGTCCTTACCCACTTTTTTCGATTCTCCTTTTGTTTTCTCATCTTTCCTATCCTCTTTACCTCGTACGAAGAATTTTTCTAATAAGGGGGAAATTAATTTTCATCAATTTAAAAAAAAAGTTTACTACCTGATGAGACATTGTTCTTTCAATGTCAAAACAAAAATGTACACTTTTGTAGTAGTTTGCAGTTTGTACATGTTCTAAAGTATAATATATATATATCTGAAAGGCAATATCAACGGTTCTGTGCTAAAAGGGACAAGTCATCATTGCGTATTGCATTGACTCTACATTTCAGGGATTTGACAAAATTGCAATACAGGGCGAGGAATGACTGCATTGAAACAAATAGAACAAAGAACGGAAAGCCATGACAGACATCACAAGAACAGAAAAATGGGAGACAAAATAATTATAAATACACTTGAGAAAACAAATCGAGGGAATAGCAGAACAAGTTGTAATGGACATGGCTGTAAGGGAAACCTAAAAAGAGAAAGAGTTGTTTTTAATACCAATACCATAAAAAAAAGATAAACACGAAATTAAATAAAACACAGAGGAACAACAGATGTAGAATGCGTGAAAAGTAAGGTGAGTCAGTGCAATGCATATTATCAGTCAGGGCATCTCGAAGTGGTGTAATGGTTAGCAAGTTTGCCTTTGTAGAACATATTACTGAGTAGTGAGTTCGATCTTCACTGGGTACCTTATACCTTCGACCTTTGCCGCATCTAAGCAGCTTAAAAAATTAAGGTCAGTTCGACGTTGTGTAATGATTAGTAAGTTTGTCATATTAGAATCGTTACAACTGAGTAATGAGTTCGATTCTTACTGGGTGCCACCACACTTTCGGCCTTGTATCTAAGCAGCTTAGAAAATCGCCATAACACCGATCATTTTTTTTTTTTTTACCCAAGTGTTGTTGGGTCTGGGCTATTTTTTCACGCTTATTCTGAAAATCAAGTCCGTTTTACTCAATCACATCAGGTTTTCTCTGTACAGATGCTGCCTTTTTTTGATCGAAATAAGCCTAAATGTATAATTTCGCTGTGAAGTGCAAAGACATAATAATATAAGTAAAACACTTGAAACGTTTTATTTTATGTTCAAGTAACATATCATACAAGGAAAAACACCCTAACAACCTCCTAAGTGTATTTTCAGTAGTTTCAGTCTCTATTTTCTGACCTAGAAATACATCATTTTCTGTGGATTTATTACTTAACGCCAATAACCCCTTTGAGTAAACAAAAATGAAAAAAGCTTTATATGTCATAGGTTCTTATATGTTCAATTTTGTTTGTATCTTTGTTTCGTTCAGATTTCTTTCATAAATTGTTGACGTATATGTTTGATGAAGTTTCATTTTATCTTAGGGTTTTAATGGTTAATATATTACTTATTCTTATGCAGTATTTTGATCTGTATTATCTATCCCGGAATGCTCAATCTAAGTGTTTAAAATTATTAAGTTTATCAATTCTATACCAAAAATCACAAAATCCCAAGTATTTTAGGTCAGAAAATTTAAAAACTAGCCCAGAAAGATGTGTCCATTGCCCAACAATATTTGGGTAAACAAAATGTCAACCGTTGTAATTAATGAATGTAGTAAATTAGTTCAGGAAGACAAGAATAAGCAGAACAGGGCGAGGAGAATAACGCACGGGAAACTGAAAAAGCGATTATACTGTTGCCACATAAACTAATGATGTAGGAACAGATTCAAATCTACAAAAAATTATGGAACATAATAACCTCTGTAATTCTGAGTTTTAAATGGATCACCCATTCCAGGCAAAGATAATGGATTAAGTAGGTACAAACAATAATAATATCTATGCTTGATAATGAATTCCATAGTCACGCTGATTCACAGAGTAGACCTGAAAGAAAGTGAAAAGCTAAACTTTGCCAAGGTGAGAAATTAAAAAAATATGAAAGTGACAGACGTGTCAACATTTATTGGAGAACTACAAACAGTCCTGAACAGACCACTAAAATGACTGAAGGAACAGAAAATTAGTACACTTACTAAAAACAGCAAGAAAAGTAAGACTGCTGATAAATTGATGAAACTTGCTATCAATTGATCTCCTGCCTAAGTTACTGGTCAGTACTTTTCTTTCAAGGAGATTCTCTACTACTATTTGTCGTGAGTTATCAGGAAACCTAATGTTAAGAGACTGGAAAGATTACCTATTATCCAACAGATAAGGAATCAACCACTTCGTGTGTGGATGAGAAAAATTATTTAGGGGAAAAAGGGAAAATAATTAAAAATTCTGATCAACAGAATTAAAAACTGAAAGTAACGACATCAGAAAGAAAATTTTAGAAATGCACAGTATTTTTAATAGGTACCTCCACTCATTTTCGATACGTATGATTTAAAGTGAATCTTTATAAATAAAATAAAATAAGTTTTTGAAGCTTTCATTTTAGATTTAATTGAAAGCTAAATAATTAAATTTACTATTTCCAGTAATCAAAATATTTTGGTGTATTTCAAACTGAAATTGTATTGATTGGAATCTAAAATTTTTGAGAGTTTTCATTGTAGCGGCCATTTTTCAAATGTGGACGAGTTGGTAACCAAAAGTTA